>JBBPTV010000651.1:0-17232 GCA_038094275.1 Tubosaeta brunneosetosa | reverse complement strand
GGGGTGCGAGGTGGTGGACCAGTCTGCGTTGTTGTCGCTCCTTACGGCGGCGTGTCGAACACTACATTCTCAGGGACGTATCGCAACGACGGCGCAGGCGGAGAAGCTGGGTGCGGAGACAGCGTACATTCTTGAGAGCTGCGCGATCGAGAACCACAGGAGGGAGGTGTCGTATGCGGTCTCGACGGGGTACGAAGCGTGGCGCCGACTACTCGACATGGCGCTAACCAAGTGCTTCAACTGGCTCCCGCACGACCGCCGCGAAAACATGCTGTTCGACCTGTTGCACGTGTTACCAGGGATCGTGCGCTCTGACGTTTTGGAGGTGACGGCAATCCTATTATCCGAAGCTATCCTATCTACCATCACCAAGCTACGTGAGGACAGACGACACCAGATCTTGCTGCAGTCTGCGGGGGGCGACATCGAAGCAGGTTCATTGCCAACAGAGCGGCTCTATGCGCTCCTGAAGAGTTTGCTCGAGTGCGTTTTGGACAATGACCGCTCCGAGCTGGTGCGTGGTAATTTATACGCGTGCTTGATCAACTATCTGCACCTCGTCTCTGTGGACGACGGGCCTGTGGAGGTCGAGGTGGACGCGTTTGGGAAGCGGTCGATGCTCTCCATGTCTGCGTTCAACCCTAAAGAGGATATATCCGTTGTCGAGTCCACGCGATCAACTCCGACGCCGGGCCGTCCTGCGCAGCGCCCGACCGCACTCGAAACGGCCACGTTCTCGGCGATGAAGAGTGTGCTTGAGCGGTTGGTGACGACAATTTCGCGCGACGCGATCGACGGGACCGAGGTGTGGAAGACGGTGGCGTTCACGCTGCTGGATGCACTCACCCACCTGTGCCGGGTAGACAGGTCGCGCGTGCTGCTGTCGACGTTGGTCAAACATGGCGTGCTATCAAATTTCGTGAGGGGACTGAAGGAGGCCGAGACGTATTTGCAGCATGTGCTCAAGCCTGATCCAGGTGAGCGTTTTTCTTTCTTTGGTTCTCGGACGGGTCTGAGACAGTGGTAGATGACTTGAATCCTTTGTACGTGTACGAGGCCAAGATGTCGCTGTTCACGCGGATGGCACAGACGAGAGCGGGTGCGGAACGGTTGCTTGAGGCGCAGATTATGCCCATCTTGTCGCAGTGCGAGTATTTGGACGCGCGGCCTGAAGAGGATCAGTCGTTTATGGGTATGTGTTGATATCGTGCTCGCGTGTCGGTCCTGATGGGGTTGCAGACCAGGACTCGTTTTTGCCTTCGGCGGTTCAGCGATACCATCAGCTGTTTATGCCAGCGCTGCAGCTTGTCGCTGCCATGCTCGCCTCGTTGGGTACCAAGCATACGACGGCAAATAATCAAGTGCGTGGATCCGTATTAGTGATAAGTTGCATATACTCACATGCCTAAGGCCCTCGAGTTTTTGTCGAGTCATAGGGACACGGTTGTAATCATGCTCAAAAATGACAGTGAGGAAGTAGCGTTGTCGTTTATTGAAGAACTTCACTTGCTCGTATCGCTGAGCGACAGTCTTCTTCCCTTGGTTCCGAAACCCGAGCTGGCAAGTCTCACTTGCGCCTTTTGACACTGGAAAAACTGATTGTCTCAACACAGTTGACGATGAACACCGGATTTGGTAGTATACACGGAGCCATTCTCGGACTCGCTGCGCGCTGTCTTGGAAATGGCCAATGGAACCAGTCAGTCCGACCACAAACGGACAATGAGATTGCGCTTGCGAGCGTGTTTGCGCCCGGCCATCAATCGGAAACCAAGTTTGACCTTCAAGTTCGACGACAGCAACTCTTGCTTCGAAAAGCGGTGATCGAGTATCTCGGGACTGCGAGCGACTTTACGGAGCCCGAGATGACGTTAGTACTTTCTCCCGTGTTGTCCGTGCCGCGCCACGATGAACGCCCTATGCGGGTGATTGGTGTGTGTTTCGATTCGGGGTTGTGGGCAGACCTTGATTCGTATTGGTTAGCGACGATTCCGACGGTTGGAGATGCGATCGAGGCGTTGAACAATCTGTGCGATGATCTCGCTGCGACACTGAAGCAAATTGCAGATCTCTCTGCGGAGCTGTCCTCGCGAGATCACATTCGGGTGGACAATATCCAAGAAGTAGGTGGCGTACATGTGTTGGCGCTTGGTCTGAAATTTGACTTGCACAGATCGTCAGCATTTCGGATCCAGCGTTTCTACAAGATCTCGATATCGGGCAAAAGCGTTCATTGATCCATCAAGAGTACCAACGGCTTAAGCTTGAATTTCAGGACGAGGTCAAGACGGTGTTGGGTACGACCGAGATGCTGCTGCTGCTGCTTTGGCGCCACCTGGCGAGTTATGCCGAAACGGACCCCACTCAGCGGGGTGCACCGCCAGCGGCCAACTTACGGGCGTCGATACGGTTGTTGCCCGTTGTGGATGCCAACACCTTTAAAGACGAGGCGGGCAAGCGACTGGTGGGCGCGCTGACGCGGATATCGAGTCTCGATCTGGTACGTAGTATAACTGCGTGGGGCGCGCAGTACTGATGACTTGACAGAGTGCCGAGACGATTGGACGAGATTGGCAGTCGTATCAGGGGTATATTGAGATTATGTCGCGGCGGTTGAGGGACACGGTTGGGTTGCACGACTTGCTTGAGTAGGTAAAAAAACTGGGTCATTGTTAAGGATATGATTTTGCACGCAATGAAATAAATAAGTAGTGACAAGATATATTAAAAGGGAAGAAGACTGCCTGCACCACGAAGGGCAATCTGACCGCCAACACGGAGTGTCTGAGTCCCCCCGGGAAAGTATGCAAGTACATAGGTCACCAACGCGACGACCTGGGCTGGATGAGCAGGATGCACACGAATTAGGGCGCTTACGACGGACCTGGACGATACCGGCCAATAAGGAGCCGAGTTGAGAATGTGCCTGATATCGATCAACGTCAGATCAAAAGCGACCAGTCGATGCTTACCCCGAGTGCAAAGTAGAGCGTGAGGCCTAGGCTTGAAAAGTAGATGGCAGAGAACGGTAGGCGTTCTCTGGACACGAGATGTTTGATGTGGTTGATGGGTCCAATGAGGACTGAGAATCTGCTACCGTCAGTCGTCTTTCGGCGGGTGAGGGGTGTCGACTTGCCCAACCATGACGAGCAGACTGCCCATGCTGCGACGGGTGAGCGAGCGCAAGAGACGAGCGAGAGAGCGAACCTGAATGCGAGCGCAAACTTGGCTGGACGGAGCGCAAGCCACGGTAGACCGAGAAACGCGAAAAAGAAGCAGACGCAGGCGCCGAGGAGACATGCGCCAAAGCCGAGCAGCCTGCGACCGTCAGCGAGGCCGAGTGGCCATCGAACGAGCGTACCTCTCCCATCTGGACAGCGCGAACCACGCCTCGTCTTCGTTGTTGCCCGAGCGGAGGGGTACGTAGTCGCCCGCGACGGCGCTGTAAAAACGTGAAAACGGATTCGACTGCTGGACGGGCTGTTGCTGCTGGTCGTCCGTCTCGGCCCCACGCGCCCAACGGAACTGGGAGAGACTGCTGCGAAACGACTGCTCTGTCGACATGGGTGGGAAACGGGAGGACGCAAGTGGCCCACTGCGCATTTCATCCGCATGTTTCTGTCGGCGCCGTCGATATGATGAACAAGTTGAGTCGCTCGTTCATTCTATCTACCAAGCTGACCGACCGTAGTGGTCCGCTCCAACGTCTGCCCTCCATTGAAGAACTCACTGTATATCCTCAATCTACCCGGGCCGAGTGCGTCCCGGTGATGCCGCCACAGCTCTACGAACGCGAGCGGCCACTGTCTCGTGATGCGTTTGCGCTCATCATTCAACCAAGGATGTCATCAATGGCCTGCTCGTGGAATGCCGAGTCGCTCGAGCTCATTATCAAAGGTGCATGCCTAGCTATACCATCCGCCTGAGAAGTTTGGGTATCCGAGTCACAGAAGCAAACTATTACGAATAACGTGTGGTGAGTCGATCTGGAAGACTGGAATCCATGCAAAAAATGAGAATATTCAACTGTCCTATACTTTCTGTGTTGATAATTATTTTTCCTCCTTTTCTCTCATCAACTCCCCCAGTTGTTGTTCGGGTGTCCAACTCTCCGCTCCTTGCTTGTCTCCACGCAAACGACTTACCAGGTCTTCTTTCGCTTCTTCGAATTTTGCTTCTAGGAGCTTGGCGTGATCGTGCGCAAGCCGACAGAGTATAGTCGCATAGTGCCATGCTCCCAGCGCCGTAGAAATATCTATCCTTTCTACAAGCCGCTCGAACATGTAGACAAACTGGTAACATGTCAATACAGTCAATCGCACGGTCGTGAACAAGCTACCCACACCGTCGTCCCGGAGAATGGCAGCTGGAAAAACAGCGATGGGACCGTCGGTCAACATACCATAAACAGGAACGTTTGTGATCCCGACGGCCTCGAGGAACTTGACGGCTGCTGTGAGATACATTCTCGACTGATTTGTACCCTTCACGCCATTGTCAGATGCTTTCTTGTATTCGACAGTCAGGATGGGCAGCTCCAGGTACGCATTATTTGTTCCGATGTTGAGTTTCTGGACTCCGGAGGCCAACGCGTTCATAGAATTTGTCGACGGCATCCTGTCATTGGCCAAAGGCAGAGAAACCGATGAAATCGAGGAGGATGGTATATTATAACGTCCTCCCTGCGTTGTCGCTGCAACACCGACAGAAGCATGCGGTGTAGTCAATAAGTCCCCCGTCATTTGGGTTGATGCTTCCTCCTCAGTGAAGTTGGCTCCGGAACAGGTCTTCTTCACGGAAGTCTGATCTTTGGAAGGGTTCCTGGAGCGAATCGGTTTTCCAGCGGCGCGAACAACGAGATGAAACTTAGTGGTGTCGTCGAATGTCATGTCTGGAAGCTCGACTAGTAAACGCCCTAGTGCATTACATCGTCCCGTGGACGGAAGCCGGCCGAGCATCAAATTGGTCGCCGCCTTCGTCTCTTTTTCCATCGTCTCCCTCCAGACTCCCCACTGAGAGGCAACATAGTTGCTATTGTTTATCTCGTTGAGATATTGGGACCTGTCACCACCACGGTCAAGCACCCAATTTCGAAGGTCTGGGCTGCGACGCGAGAGTAGCTCTATAAACGAGTCTTCAAGGTCTTCTTGAATGTCTCGTTGAACAGGGTGACTTCTCGGTAAACGAAGGGTAGTCTCCAAGCTTGGAGATCTTCTGTGTTAGACGCGACATTTGGAGCATAATTATATACTGCACCTACGTTGGTCTGGCAAGTGGGTCCTCAAGATATACAACCGATTCATTGGTCAGAGCACGCGCCGCGCCACCTTCGCTAGTCCGGGAGAGACGTACGAAAAAGTCAAATAACAAGCGATCATGGTCAACACGCCAAGATGCTTCATACACATTTTCTTGAAGCTTCGTCTTTTCCCGAGACCGTCGAGATGCCTGGAAGATTGCAGAAAAGCTTTGTTCGAGGATTCGTAGATCCACAGGAAACTCCTCCACGGGTATACGTTTCACTGCGTTCGGTCGAGCCTCCAGCGCATCCACACTCTCTATTAGTTCTTGTACAAAGGGTTCGAGGGCTGCATCCACAAGAGGGAGGTCTTCCTGAAAGTCATTATGAGTAACTGCGGGGAAGAGTAGGACAAAAATACACACTCTAACATGCCATGCCTCCGGCCAGATGAAGCCCATCATAGCTTTGTACTTCTCACGGAACACTAAGTCGGACGGGATGCTTTGTGGTACCACTTGACGATCGAACATCCATCGAAAAACCCTGTATTCGTCCACTTCACTCGTCGCAGCAAATCTGCACATAACAATTGTCGTGAACGAGCGCTATCTATGGTTTACACTCACGCAGAACAGGAGAATGAACGAAGAGTGCTACTGCCATCCGCTTGCCCATGTGGTTCTCGTATTTTTCTGTATACACCATCTATCAAGCAATCATCCGGACATATCATAACTCACGGAATTGATAGGCTTCCTTCGGCGAACGGGATCAGGGAGGATGTCGTATTCCTGAAACTTTTTGAATGCATGTCTACAGGAAAAGCGACGAGCTCACGGTGTTTTTACAGATGTTGACTTTCGAGATGCTTGCGTCGATGCTTCAGAACCAGGTCTATGGGATACAAAACTGGGACAGGGGGACGGACGCAAAAACGTAGGAGACCTACAAGCTGATCTTTTCAACTTTCTTTCGAGGGGGCATCGTCCTAATGATCGAGGATGACCATATGTGAGGAGGACAGGGCAAGGAAAGTATTTGAGAGAAACGCACTCGTACCCTAAATGCCGTTGACTCTCAGCCCATTGGAATACAGCCATATCTCGGCTAAGATTTGAACCCAGATCTTGCTGTGGAATATCCGCGTCGATTCGCCAAGAAAGTGACGAATGAGATCGTGTACTGTTGACAACAGCGCCCGCAGACCGTCTAACGGTATCACGGACATCGGAAATATGTGGTTCCAGACCACCCAAGGCCCGAGAAACGGCCTGAGCGATCTGGGGCGACGATAAATCGAGTGCGACAGGGGTTCCTATCTCCGCAAGATGAACGCGAGGCTGAGCACGCGAACCAACTGTCAGATAATAAACAATTGATATAATGGGGACGTACTCACCAGGACCCGGTCGGAGGACACATCACCCTCGAGCCATCCCAAATATAACTTGATAATGGTATCATACTTCGAGAACTCCACTCCGACAAGGGGATCGTTGATGTGCCACACACGTCGCTGATAGAGGAAGCTAGACATTACCACCGGCAATTGGTCCTCGTCCCCCATGCAGAGAATGGGTATGTGACAGATAGATGGTGGGGCCGCCGATGAACTACAGGCAAGGAAGTGTGCCTCGAATTGTGGCGGTAATGGTTTTTCCACCTGTTCCCGTTCCTCGTGAATTATAGGTCTGTGACACTCATCAAGAAACTCCGACATGGTAACAGGACAATGGCTGCATATTTCGGTCTCGTCCTTGTTGACATCGCTGGGTTCGTAGTCCGAGTCGGAATCGCCCTCCCGGATAGGCAACTCTTCGCGAATTGAGATAATCAGCGGTGCCAAGAAACTCTTGGTCAAATATTTTAGGATTGGGATGGCCTCCCCGCTGAAATGTCGAGGAAGTATTACAGGGACGTCGTCTCTGAACGAATAGCGTGCTACTAAGTGACGCGCAGCTCGTGAGAAGGCAACTCACAGCAGACAGAGTCCTGGGTCGGCACTTAAGATGGAATTGCGGACGAGGATGGCAAGAAATGACTGCTTTGGAGACGTGGTCCCCGTTGCTCGTTCCGCCTCGCAGATGGCCCGTATTCTGGCACAATCAACGAGCGCAGTATCGAACGCGCCATGCAAACGTCGCTGAACGTCATCTGGAAAGATTCCGTTCCCGTCGTCCAAGAAATCGCTCCAAGACGCGTCGTCTGAAACGCGCGGTTCATTGAACACACGTTCATTGGTATGGGGGACAGCATCCTTGAAAGGTGGAAGTTGGATCAGCTGAACGAATATCCTGCAGCGGCCACAGCTCACCGGTCCCGACTGGCATCCAGGTAATTTAAGGTCCTGCTGCAGAGACTTGGCGAGCTGCGAGACGAAGTGTGGCCACGAAGACATGTCCTCGCAAGATTTGTGATAGGAAACATCTTGTCGTATAAGCCCAACGTAGTACGACGCCCGGGCCATTGGATAAGTCCGAGTGTGTCCTAATATTTATACGGTCATCTCTTCCCTGGGTAGGCTGACTGTTGACGCATGAATGTGGCCACGAACTTTGACGTGTCTTTGTTGAAGCTCGAAGTGGTACTAACGGTATGCTGGTGCTCTGAGTCGATTGGGCACAAGTCACATAGTCACTACTTCAAGGCCTTTCTATGTTGGTGTGTGGGTTGAGTGCTGACAGTGAAGTTCGTCGACACACGTTCAACAAGCTCATGAAGGAGGTTTAAGAGTTCACTCGTGTGGGTTGCTGTCCGCATCTCAGCCTGGGTTGTGGTGGGAAAGCTGGAGGTGGTATGGACCGTCTCCGCGAGTGGTTCGTTGCGCACGGGGGCACGTTTCACCCACACGTCGTGCTCGATCAAGGTAGGGCTGACTTGTATTCGTCGGCGCGGTTGACAGCGGGCAGGTTCATTTGGAGTGGGTCTGTTCGCACCGAGGATCGTCGAGGACAAAACGGTGGTCGAGTGCCCGCTGGAGCTCGTCGTCACCAAGGATGGCGCTGCCGATGCACTGAGGACGATTCTGGACGACGATCTTGATGGCTTGTCTGAACGGCAACTCATCGTGTCTTATCTCTGCTTTCACCACATCTGCCCATCGAGGTCTATTTCGTCTCTTATTCTATATACCTAGCTGAACACCATACAGATTTCCCGAGGTTCTGCGTCATCTACCCTACGTTGAATGTCTGCCCCCAGCTGAAAAACTGTCGACGTCGCTCCACTTCACGACGGCTGAGCGTGAGCTCCTCCGCGGGACGAACCTGTACGGCGCGACATTCGACCGCGAACGCGATTGGCGGGCAGACTGGGCGCAATGCCACGCCCGCGTGCATACCGTCAACCCCGCATGGGGCGATGCGTTCACCTGGTGCGTCCCCTTTCACTCCAGCGACGCCTCCTCACCAACCCCAGGGAGTTATACAAGTCTTCCGCGACCCACCTCTCCTCCCGTGCGTTCCCCTCGTCCATCCTCTCCGCCACGCCCTCGCTCCTCGCCCCGTCTGATCCCGTGCTCATCCCTGGCGTTGACCTCTTGAACCACAAGCGCGGACAGCCCGTCTCGTGGGTTGTGGACACGGGTACCAACACGATCGCGCTCGTCGCGCATCCCCAGCCCCAGCCCAGCGCTGGCCCTCCGCCCGACACCCTCGTCGAAGTCTTTAACAACTATGGCCCGAAACCCAACGACGAGCTCGTCCTCGGGTATGGCTTTTCAATCACAGACAACCCCGACGATAGCATGGCACTCCAGGTCGGCGGATCGACAAATAAATGGGTGGTTAGACGGGGCGCGCACGGCGTTGACGGACTGTGGGACGAGGTATATGGGAGGGTCGCGGGGGGAAACGAGCATCCGTTCGAGGATGAGCTGGATACGGCGGACGTGTTGGCGGACATGGTGCAGGCAAAATTGGATGGGATGAGCACGGGGGAGGACGTGCGGCGGTGTGTTCTTGTTCGGCTGGAAGTACGGGTCATGTTGGAGGACTATATCACGGGTGAGCAGTCCTGGCTGTCACCAGCGACATATCTGACGTAGACCTAGGACAGCAGGACATTCTCAGATCCATCTTGGAGTTCGCAAACGGAAAACAAAGGGGAGCAGTCGAGAGTGCGAGGAAACAAGGCATCGATCTCGTACTCGAGGACTGAATGTTGGATACTAACGGGTGCGTATGAATGAGTGATTACTGCTATGTTACACAACAACTTTTGGTGTGATACGCGTGTCAAAACTAAGACCATGTAGCCTGTTGAGGAGAGCGTTTTACACAGTTCGATTGCTGAAGCAAAACACTTTCGGCCTACATCATCGTTGCGTTTGACGAGGGATTGGTTATATAATCGGTCAATCCTAGGAACGACCATCATTATGAGTTTTCTTTCAGCCGGGCTTGCTTTGCCCAAATTCATGCTCATCTGCTCTATGCAAGGCCGAACCCGGATCGAAACATTCCTCGTGCACACTTCACAGGTAGAAACTGTTGAAGCCCTCAAAAACACCATCAAGATGGCGAAACCAGCAGAACTCGGCGATGTTAACTCAGAAAACCTTCGCCTTTACAAACTCTATGACATCCTTGATGTTTATGACGCCGTGAAGATGATTGATTTTGACAAACCATTGCTCGGAGGGGTAGAGTTAGCTCACTATTTTCCCGAGCCCCCTCATATGGATCGTGTCCACATTTTCGTTGATGCACCGTCCCAAATCGGTGGGCACCTACTATTCTGTTGCATTTATAAGAAGGCTGACAGCATTCCAGTGCCGCAAAAACGTCCACTGGAAGAGTTCAGGACACGCCACTGAAACTTCTCGAGTCGAAACGCCAAAGATTTCTCCACGACAACCCACCATGTCCCCCTTCGCCTGGCGCACACCCATCAATGTTCCTTAGTCGCCAGAAATGTTCACAGACAGCTATATTTTGTGGTTGTCCTCAAGAAACTGCTGCGACACTTCCTGTGACTTTACTCCACTCGTCATTTGGCGAGTTCCTCGATGACTGCAGGACCCTTGAAGTGACACCCGAGGATACTACCTTTGCGACGCATTTGTCCGCCAGAATGTCCGAGGGCTATTATTCCCACGACAAGGAACGCGCGCGTGCGATCCGGGATGTATTTTTTGACAACGAGTTTTTTTTTCACCGTAGCCTCCGAGATAGGTCGCTACCCGACACATGATGTTCTGTTGATGGCCGTGCCCACCATTGTGTTATCGCTGAATTTAGGAATGAAGTTGGGAGCACGGGTGCAGATCCCTACCTCCAAGCGACGTTGCGTTACTTGGAAGGGACCAGAGAGCTTGCAGTCAGAACTGCTGACCCTCTGCCGTGTATGTTTCTTCTCGTGTTTGGTTGGTCCACTGCTCGCTCTATGCACACTCAGTGTCTGATCTCCTTTGAACAGGACCGTATATTGCCTTTGCAGGAGCTGCGTGGGGCGAACGTCCAACGGTACAACCACTTTCCGATGCGCTCTCCATGCGATATCACTTTACGGATACTTGGGCGCAGGATAGGGTAGCTCGCCACCTTGGCGCATTCAAGAAAGCCGTGTGGACCTTGCGGGCGCACCATCAGCGTCTCTTCGAAACAAAAATTCCACCCTCTCTACAATCTCATATGTTTCCTTATCCCACTTCGTTCACTTCTCTCCGGGACCAAACTAAACATACATTCAAGTACACGTCCCAGCCATCGGATGATAAACTTTTTTTTTTTGCTGGAGTCACAGAGCCCAGGGCTCAGTCCCCCATTTGTATCAAATTCGTCCGTCAATATTCGAAAGGAGTCCACGAGAGATGCTTGGCCTTGGGACATGCACCCGTACTTCACGGCTTCGAAGAGCTCCCTGGTGGATGGCTGATGGTCGTCATGGAGCGGATTCTCCCAAGTACTCATCAATGGCTATATGAGATCGACTTAACCAAGGAACTCCTCGGTAATATCGAAGCCACTCTGAAGATGCTTCATGACGAGGGATATGTCCATGGCGATATTCGCGAAGCCAACATCATGGTATCCAGGTCTGATCCATCCGACTTTGTGCTGTTTGATTTCGACTGGGCAGGCAAGATTGGGACAGCACGATATCCTACAGGTTTGAACACAATCACCGTCTGGAGACCATACGATGCAAAGGAGGGGGGATTTATCAAGGCAGAACATGACATGGCCATGTTGGGAAGGATCCGTGTACGTCTATAGCTATGCTTTCTGCATAGTAGTGGAACTAGGGGACGAAACGACTGCTCTGGGTGGATGATATGGACTCCCGCGCGTCTTGCTCGACGGTTGACTTGTACTCCTCGGTGTCATCGACGGTGTTCGCTAAGAATCATCGAGGATGTGGCAGCCCATCGTGTCTTATTTCTGCGTTCACCATGTCTGCCCACCGAGGTTCGTCTCGTCTTGCATTTCGTCCACCAAGCCGATCATCGTACAGGTTTCAATCCCGAGGTCTGCGCCACCTGCCCCGGTACGTCGAATCACCAGCTGAAATACTGTCGACGGGATGGAAGCAATACTTTATGACTCACCTCCCCTCCGCCTTCTCTGCCACGTTCGCCTCGTCCTACCTCGTGCTCATCCCATCCTTGGCGTCTGCCTCTTGAGCCACAGGCAGGGTCTGCGTATGTCGCAGGTCGCGCACTCCCATCCTCACTGTCGAACTTCAACAGATATGACACGGCGAGCTCGTCCTCGGGCACAGCTTTTCGACCGCGGATAGCCCCGACGAGACAATCACACGAAGTGCGGTCATCAGGTGTGGCGCATGCGCTGTCGACGGGCAGTAGTGCGAGGCAAGCGCGAGGGGCAAAACTAGCATGCGTTCGAGGACGAGCCGGAATGATTGCGGGCATGTTGGCGGACATGGTAGAGGCGAAACTGGACGGGACGAAGACGGTGCAGGATGTGCGGGGGTGAGCAGGTTCAACCCATTGTTGGCGTCACGCTGAGGGACTAGGATGTCGTCTTGTCAAAAGCGCGAGGGAAAAGGCATATCTTCATAATGAAGTTTGAATAAAGACACAGACTCGTCGTGCGCATGAAATAATAATAAAGATAGTAATACTTCATTATACATGGGTTACTTTTGGCGTCGCTCACAAGATATGCATGTTGGGTTCAAGACCTAGGTTGTATAGTCTGTTGGCGTTGTGAAAGAGAGCATTTTGGACAGTTTCTATCGCTTGCTCTTCCGTGAGCTCGTCTCGGCGCACCGAGTCAGAAAGTACCTGTGTCAAGTCAGCCAGTTGAAACAGATTACGTTCGGGAAGTGAACCTCGGAAAGCGCCTGACGCGCTTGGAGATTCGCCAGGTAGTACGACTCTGGCCACCAATGCCCGTCAGCTGCAATAAACCGGGTAAGTATTCGCCCCTAAACTGTAGGTGACCGGGTCATACTCGACCACAAGATTTTGTTGGTTGGTGCAAGTTCGAGCACCTGGCGAATGACCGCACGCTGTCCGTCACCCGACAAACTCGGAAATACCAATCCAAAGTCGAGGTAGACGTTGTCATACACCGACGCCAGATACCCAGCCTCGCGGGTGTACGGGTAACTCGCATGGAGGAGGACAATGGGTGTGTTGGGATATGCTTCGATGATAGTTTGCATGTGTGTGGGCGAGCACTTTGTCAAACGTATATCATTGTCCCCAAAACCTGCTCTCATTTGAGCATGACTCATCGCAGCAAGGTTTATGCAAACGAGTCGTCACCTGTGTGGAATTGGACTTATTGTGGGCTTGCCATCAGCGCAATACGATGAAAAGGGCCGGAACATACCCGGCTTGTGGTGCTCGCCCGCGATCTGCAGTACGATGCGCACGAGATGGTCGTTGAGTACCTTTTGCTGCAATCGGAGGCTCTGGGTCGTCTTGTACTGCGAGATCAGATCCAAGACTGCGCTTCCAATCTCTTCGTACGTCGCTGGAGACGCAACATCGAGTCCAGTTCTGTAACAGTATGTACCTCTGCAGACATGTGATTTAAAAGGGTCATACCTGTAGCAGATGACGGATTTGAAGCTAACGACCTGGTCGTCCTGGGCGTATGCTGAAATAACAGCTTTGAACCTATCCAGCAGCTCCTCCAGCACGCTGACGACGGACACAACGGACGTCGATACTTGAGACACATCGCTATCCAGCAACCCGCGCAAGATGTTCTTTCGCAGAAGGTCAATAAATAGGAGACTTGTCGAACGTGGGTGATACCTCTGCCTCTGTCTCGATCCTGACAATACGTTTGCACGGGCTGGTCGTGAATTGGTCGTGCCACTTGAACGGCTCAAGCTGTTCGACGCTGCCCAGCCCATCGTCGATCAGGATGGACTGGATGCCCGTAGGCTCAAGGCAGCGCCTGCAGAGCTCGACATAGTCTGTGTTGTGTCGCTGTTCGGTCAGGGCACCCCAGGTTACTCGGCCTTTCAAGCCCCAGAGCTTGGCCAGTTGCACGGTGGCACGATGGCTGGCGAGGGTGCTGTCGCTGTGTTTGAGTGCGTCGCCGGTGGCCTCTGAGACGAGACCTTGGAGGGGGAACACGCTGCGGTTGTTGGCGGTGAGGAGGGGGTGGGCGTGGTTGTCGATGGCGGGAAAGGTCAGCGCTGCGTTGGCGAGATTTGGGTAGTACGGTGGGGTCATCGTGGGGAGTGACGAGAGGGGCTTGTTTACGCCAATCTTGGTTTATCAGATTCCATCATGCCCGTTCAGCAAGACGAACTCGAGCAGGCCATTCGCAGCGCGTTTGAGGTCTCGCACCTTGAGATCGAGGACATGTCGAGTGGATGTGGGCAGAGCTACAACGTCCTCATCGTCAGCGAGGCAAGTGGTCCACATTGGCGTTGATGATCTCTGTCAGCTGACGTCCATCTGTAGGCCTTCGAGGGCAAGACGACGCTCGCTAGACACAAACTAAGTAGGCTGACCGGTCGCTGTCAGCCGACTCCACCTGACCGTCGTCGCAGTCAACGAAACGCTCAAGGACCAGATCGCCGAGTTGCATGCGTTCTCGCAGGTAAGACATCCACCATCGTCTCAGCTGGCCACACTCCTCAAAGAAAACCTTTACCGCGAAACAATACGAGGCGTATTTGGCGAAGAACCAAAGCCAGTGAACGTTGAACGGTGGTGGTGTTATACCGAGCCAACACGACTTGCATTGTCTACCCTTTGTTTCCAACCATCACATTATCCACCCATTCCCTTTGTCGTTGCTTCGTCGTGTTTCAGACTCTCCAAAGCCCTCGATCTGGCAAACAAAGGTGGGAATTGATCCCATTTGTTCAAAAGGGCAATCCTGTCAAATCCTCAACTTTATTTCCGCTTGGACCACTGCAGCCTCTCAAAGCGTCGGTTTTTCGACCAGTGAACAGGTATAAAATGTAGCCTCTCTCAGCGAGGCCCGTTAGTATCCCCTTCATCAATGGCTTCCCCCGACGAGTCCACGTCAGCTGAGCATGTTTGGAGCCAATTCGAAAAGCACTTTTACAGCCGAGAGTACATCACCAAGGCCTTGGCAGAATGTAACACTGCTTTCGTAGCGCAAGTCGTAGAACCGGATGCGTTCAAGTTCATGGATGCCTGCGATCAGCTCTCAAAGTTTCTCGACCTCAAGATCCCCTTGGACCTTCCCGAACAGAAGATGGTACGCGTACCTCGTGTTTAATCCCATTCGACTGCTGACCACATTGTAGCTCTTGGAGATCCTTCAAGTACGTGTCTCATCGAGCGGGAGAGCTCACTCTGACGATATTCACCACAGGTTGGTTTTGCGATGCAGGAAAACGCGCTCAACAACTGCGCACTGACGAGAACCCAACTTTCGAACCACCAACTCGCTACTTTGTCCTTTTTCCAGCTTTGTATGAAGGCCGTTGAAGGTGGTATTGAGCAAACTGAGCTGTGGTGTACGTCCTTTATCTGGTACCCGTCCGATTCCTCACGTGTCCTACGCAGGCGAGGCGTTCAATCTCCAGTGCCGAGCGGAAAATGTGTTTGACGCCTCACTCGAGGCGATTGGGGTCTCCCTGTTTCTCGACCTTGAAAAGGACACGACGGAGGGTGAAACGAGCTCAGCCTCTCCCAGTCATCCTCCCTTGCAAGCCGCGACGCCGAAAGCGTCTCTGCTTGACACCACCGTGGATCAGGCTCCACGGTCTGCCAAGGAGAAGGCGCTGGCGATGCTCAACGGACGGCCGGTCAAGGCTGCACCCCTGGGTCGCGCGCATACCATGCCAGCCTTCTTGCCGTCCAGCCCTCGTCCATGTCCGCCGTCCAGGGTGCATTCACGCGGAAACTGTCTTCAAGCGCTGCAGGAAGAGTAGGATTGCTTTTGGTATTCCTGTCGTTGGTTGCTGGCAGCTTGTTGTCTTTCGATTATTTCTTTGCTTCTCTCCATGTCCTAGGCTTGTACGTGTATGGTTCAAAATCTATGGTTTTCGATAGGCTTGCTGGTCATGAATTCGTGCGCCCAGGACAGGACTTCGCTAAATGATGATATGGTATACCGCCAGTGTTCAGTTGTTTGACATTTATTACTGCCACTCGACGGGATGAGCGACAACTTGTCTTGTTAGCTTAAGCACCTCCGTGGAGAGTCAACATTTTACCGTCAAGACTGTAACATCTATCGCACCGATGCATCCAACTTTGATTTATCCGCAATGCACCTTCAATGTCGCGGTGCACTCCGAGTCATTATGGTACCCTGAGGCTTGCCCCTCTGACGAACAGCCAGGCAAGTAAGGTGTCATTCCAGAGATTACTGCATGCGCAGAAGATTTTCTTGCGATGACTGTACTGACAGAGAATTTAAATGGAGCTCTCAAAACACTATCAAGATACCAAAGCCGATAGACTTTGGTGACGCCGACTTCGCCTTTACAAAGTCTCTCATGACACCCGAGACGCCAAAGATTACCGAGTCCCCCGCTTCAACTCTATAATGATTGTGGTCATTAGTGGACGGGCAACCATCCCGAAACATTTATTCATTGAAATAACGCCCGAGGGTCCTGGTGTCTGAGTTACAGCGGCAAGGAACGGGCACATGAAATCCGGTATGTTCTCTTTCAATTTCGACACAACACATGATTTCATATTTGTTGATGACAGCGCCATGTTATCACCGAATCAGGAAGTACGTGCGTAGGATCCAACTTCGACTTTGCGCTACGTGGAAATAACGAACGAGCTTGTGGGCCAGACCGCAAACACTTAGCCTGCTCTCGTGTTTGGTCAGTACTTCCCCCGTACAAATTCAGGATCCGATGTTTCCTACCGGGCAATATACCGCCTTTGCAGGGGCCGCATGGAACGAGCGTCCAGCGGCACCACCACTTACCGATGTACTTTCCATACTTCACGACTTTATGGATACCTGGACACGAGACAAATTGACTCGCCACGTCGGCGCGTTGAAGGCCATGGGGATCTCCATAACGTTTCAATGCCGAACGTCGCACGAACATCCCCGTGCGTGTTCGGGATGGCCTCCAGATTATGGACGAGTTCGTGGGTTGGGTCGGTAAGCGACAGCCGCCGATAAGTGCTTGGGAGAATCTGGTCCATGACGATCACTGTAGGTGTAGTGTGTTTACCCTGAGAAATGCACAAAACGGGATACGGAAACAAGCACTCGGAGGATCCATATCTAATCCATCCGACATCGTGCCCTTCGGTTTCGACTGGACAAGCAAGGCGGGGGAGGCATTCCAGTATCCTGTCGACTTGAACCATCAGGAAACCTGACAGCTGGTTAGCGACGCCTAATTTACTATTCGGCTATTTGTGCGCCTATCCGTACTATCCGTGCTTAGCGGTCTATCGGGTGACTAAGCACGAACGCAAATAAGTGCAGATAGACGAAATAGACAGGATAGACAGGATAGACAGGATAGACACAACGGCATCAAGTAGAATATTACTGTATTTGTTTGTAATCTACACTTAGTAACTACTCGATGGCTGATCA
>JBBPTV010000650.1:3897-17243 GCA_038094275.1 Tubosaeta brunneosetosa | reverse complement strand
TTGAATTGAACCGAGCAGCGCCATGTAAAATAAAACAGCCAAACGCTCGAGCTCCAGGCAGGAGGGGAGTAAACTATCCGGAGAAAAAAAGAAGAAAAAAAACGTGGCAGGCATCACGACACAAGAGTATAAATACTAAAGAGGAGCGGGTATGGAATAAATGTGGGCACCAAAGGTATCAGGACCTTCCAGCGTCGGAAGGCGCGAGGGGGACACATCGACACCACAAGGGAAGAAAAACACCAAAGCGATAAGGTCGGGGAGGGAGACATTCAATACCATGAAACACGGATAAACTACATTTTGAAAGTGTAGTCGAGACTAAACACCAGTAAAAATCAACCGCGCGCTCGGCAAGAAAGATCAAAAAGTCACAGGAAAAGAAGGGTCGCAGACAACAGTACCACAATTCCATTAGCCAGTGAAGCCAGCATAGGGGTCCATGGATGCATAGGATGGCGTGTACCTCTTCTCAGCGTCAGTCGTCTGGGAGGTTACCTCTGGTGCTGAGTCCGGAGCAGGACTGACTGAAGCATAGAGAGACCTCATGGAGGCGCCATTATAGCTCAGGGTGCGTGGAGGAAACGCAATCGGTGAGGTAGGAGGGGACGCCATTTTGCGCGTAGCGTAGGCTCGCAACATCTCATCCGGAGACATCACATTATCAGGGACAGGCATCACATCGGAGATAGATGCACGCGCAGGGTGGACAGGGAATGGTGGCGCGGGAAGGTCGATGCTTTGCTTTTGAGGCAAAAGGTAGTCGTCCCCAGCTTCCTGGTCGTTGCCAGTGCGCATCACTGCATACCATTAATATCAGACGAGAATGTTCCACCGAACGCACTCACTAGAGAGAGAGGGCCAAACCTCTTCCACGTTGGAAAGCGACTCGGCCGCGTTGCCACCCTCGAGGCGGGCTTTAATATCATCAGCAGACAATGATTGTGCACCCTTGGTTTGCGTGGGGGACATGTCGCCACTATCATTCCGGAGGGGCGAATGAGGGAGAGGGAGAGGTGGGACGATAGACGATGCAAGGGACGAGCGGAATACACGGCTGGTTGCTGTAGTACGACGAGATTCCATGGACGGACGGACGTCGGCCGCAAACGATACGCGGGAGACGCGCTCACCAAACGCGGACGCACGGACGCCAGGACGAAGCTGACTCATACGAGCCAGGTCGATCGACTGTTTCTCCACGCTGGCCGAATCGCCTTCGACGGCCATGGTACTAGACGGGCGGATAGCACCAAAATCGAAAGCAGACGAACGGTTTCCAGTGGTGCTGGAAACAGCCAGACTGTTGCGAATGGCAGCAGTCGCACCAGCGGCAGTGATCGATTTCCAATCCGAAGAAATGGTCGACATGCGTTTGTCGACTGCCTCGGAGAAACGTCTGCGTTTCTCTTTGCCCTTGGCACGGCTCCTCTTTATGTAAACGTAGATGCCGACCGCGATGAACAATAGCGGAATGAGAACCCCTGCGGCGATTTTCCCTCTCGAGGCAGAATGGTTGGTAGGGAAATTATTAACATATGTGACAGTGTTGGGGGTGTTTTCGTTGGCATAGGACGGTGTGGAGCCCGAGGTTGGAGCAGTGTACGTCGCTGTAAACACAGGAGCAGCAGGGAAAGGACTGAGGAAAGGCTGGGTCCCAGAAGTGACGATCGAGAGCTGGAGAGAGATCGGGGATGTATTGTTCCACCACCTTGACTCGAGGGTAGGCTGGTAACTGCCTAGGGCAAAATTCACGTTTTGCCATTCGTGAATACGGGGGGTGTTGAGGCTGGGGGCGATAAGGTAGATATCGACGGCTGACGTGCCAGACAAGCATGATGTATCCCAGGAAATATTGAGGGGACTGCCAGCTTGGACGACCATGCCGGCCGTTGGGCTGACATAGAATCCGCCGGTAGTGCAAGCTGGCAAACCGTCACGAGGATGTCAAGGCTGAGAAGACGCTACGCACAGCTGCGTTTGTGGAGACCATGGTGTCCATTGCGGACGCGGAGTAGGCCTCTCTTGTTCATATCAGACTCACTAAAAGAAGGGAACGGCTCGAGGGCAGCCTGAAGGAAAGATGGGCGTTAAAAGAGAGGAAGGGTGAGACACCGAATGGATCGTGACGACGAGAAACCACATCGCAACTGACATACGAATTCGAACTCAGCCGCCAGGCACGGTCCGCTTAGTTTTGTACACTACACTAACTTAAGTTAGTACATCGTCACTAGTCTACGAATCTCGTCGGCGTTCTTGACCTGCAGCAGTGCTCAGTATTCACATCGTCCCACCAGAGTAAGACTCACCTTCCAGTCGTGGATGTTCGCCGCCCGAATGTATCCGTTCAACGCTTCCTGGGGGCTGTACATCCTGGACCCCAGTCAAGCACAAGGCAAAGTAGCCACTGAACATCAGACGCACCTATCCCAGTCTGTCTGAAGCCGCGCCGGGTTGGGGGTCATGGACGACATGGCCAGCTTGATTTGCATCACCACGGCCGGGACGCTGACAAAAGTGAACCAGAGTCCTCGCTCGGTGTCTCAGACGTACCAATAGCTGGGTAGCCACCCTAACACCAAATTAAACACGATTTCGAAGCAAACGAAGCATGCTAGACACACCGTCCGAAGTAAGGAGATCCATACAGATGGAACCGCCTGTGAAAAGTCAGTCGCTGGGGACTCACGTTTCACATTAACGTTTGCCTCACCCACAGTAACATGACCACCGCCACCCTGGGGTCGTGTCAGTGTGTCAAATGGAGCATGGCGAGTACTCCACTTCACCTGCATAAATGGCCGGAAGCGCGGCCGAATCACGCGGAAAAACGGCGGGGAATGAGGAAAACTTGCTGGAAACCGAATCTCCATCGCGACCGAGGTGACACCTCTGTGCTTCATCAGTTAGCACGTTCGCGCCTTTGTGTCCGAGGACCTACTTGGCCTTCATATCCTTCGCAATTGGGAGCTCCGGGTCAAACGAGTGAAGCTCCACAAACCACTGGTAGAGATTGTCTTCGTTGTATTGAGGGGGAAGATACCACCCCAAAGACGCCAGATCATTTCTCTCAAGCGCGGCATTTTGTTCGCGCATCATCGCCCTCAACTCTTTTTGTAGTGCCGATGAGGCTGTAACCGATGACTCCGTAGGAGGGGGCAACAGCTCCTTCACATTTCGCTGACTCCACTCCGCGTCTGGTTTCCAGTCCCTACCGCCGTGTCGTGGTCTTGCATCCAGAGTCCCCATCGAAGAACTCGTAATCGTTTCCGGATCACTCGTCTCCTCTGTTGGCCCATCGAAGATGGATCGGTCTTCGGGTGCGAGGACGACCTCGCTTTGCCCCGAAACACAGCCATGGACAAGTTTGTTAAGATGGTACGACGGCTGAGGCACATCGATCGGCCTTGTTGCATGATGGGTCGAAAAATTCTGCTCTTGTGCCAGATACCTTCCCACCTTGGCCTCTTCCGGTTCAGTGAAGAACCCCGGATTTAGTATCGACCCAGGATCTGTGTCACCCTCCCGCACGAGCAGATAACGGCTTGCCACAAGGATCAGCGGGTGAATGGTGACGAGACTGATAAATACATGCTGACCACATGATCCAGTCCGTCTTATCCACGACAAAATACGGACATGTGCATACGAACGAGCTTCGACGGTTGACGATCTCCGCGAGAGTGCAGCATGCCGTTGGTCTTATCGTACTGTTCTTCCACACCTGCGTGCTAGGTGTGGCAAAACTACTCAGCGACACCGAAGCATCCTGGGAGAAATAAACGCCTAATATAATCATTTGTAAGTACGCCGGCAGGCCATATCTATTCACGTACCATCTCCGCAACTGCGACCATGCAAAACGTTTTTAAACCATAATCCGTGTCGAATGATCTACAGGCGGACGGTTGTAACAACACAAAACGAACTTTTCTTGCGGTAACTTACGGAGTGCCAGTTCTTGAGCGGAGAACCATGAAACGCCTGAATGTATCATCATCGTCAACAACGTCGACAAACTCGTGCAGAAAACTTGTACTCGCAAAAAGGGTTGGGTGCTTCGCTTTCGGCAGCGCGCTGGTGAACTTTTTTTGTTTGTCCGGTGCGCCGACTAAGAAGCGGAATTGGCGGAATTTGTCTAGGTCCCCGTCGCTCAGATGTCAGGTCTCACGCCAGTGCACGAACGGCTCACTCATATTTCTCAGTCGATCCTCCGGTTTGGTCAATTCCTGGATGTGAGCGGTACACGAGGCCACACACCTACACCCTGTGTCAGCGTTTCCGAATCAAACCAGTCCCTCAGACCTACCACCTCAGTGCAGACCATGCTGCAGGTAGAACGTCCGGGTCGACACCCTTGAGCTGTGCTTTCATATTACCTGCGGCATATTGCCGCTGTAAATACTCTTTCATCTCCTGAATCTACACGCGACCGTAAGCCACACGACGAAACGAAGCCCCGAGGCGCTTACTGGGGGCAGCGACTGCAACAGGGTCGCGATGGCATTTCTCATCTAGCAAAAAGTCAGTGGGTGTGTCAGAGTTCAGTCGTCTGCGCACATCTCTCAGGGGCAAAGAGTCAAACTCGCACAGCTGGTCGTCATCCACCCGGACTTTGGCGTACGGAGGAGGGTGGACACGCAAGCCCATACCACGCGGTAACGGTTCTTCCAGGACACCCTCTGCCGCCGCAACGTAGGCGAGCGAGACGAGTAGATCCACGACTCCAGTGTTGGTGATGATTTCATGCTTTACAGTTATTAGCGACAGGAAAAAAGAGCCATCTGTGGGGCGACGATCATGTACATACCTCGATAGAGGGCCCGAGACTCAATGAGTAGAACTGGAACACGCAGAGTTCAGAAGGACAGACATATGGCCGGAGAGCTTCGTGCTCCCGGAGCTTTTTGTGGCAAACAACGCAATGCCGCGTGGATAGCTATCTCCAATAACCTTGAGTTCACGGCAACAACAAGGAAAAACAGGTCCTAGACATACCGCGAGCCGACGCAACAAGAAGACGAAGGAGATCTTGAGGACATTCGTTTTGGAGCCGGCGGCCCCCACTGGGTCGGGAGGGAGATTATTTGAAACGGACAGTTTCTTTTCGTCCATTTCCGCTTCCTCCAATGCTTTTGTCGACATCTATATGCGCATGAGAACGTGGATGCCGAGCGTGACAAGTATCTCACCTGTCTTTTCTGTTGGAACATGGCAAGTGGATCATTTTGCGCAGTCTCTGCCTGCCACAGGAGTTCCTCGGCAGCAGCCCAACCAAGGTTGAATTCATGTCGAAGCTGCAACAGGCGAAGGAGCTGGTGATCGAGCAACGACTCGAGGGAAGCACTGAAGCTCATCCTTCGAAATACGCCTCCGAAGAGATGGTTTTAGTCCAAGTGGGGGCGCCGGGGCTTTACTCACCTGGATCTGGATCGTTTGCCAAGTCCGTCGTATCCGAGTCCAACGACGCCTCGCTGTCATCCTCATGTGTATCCGCTTTGACAGTGAAAAACTCGCGGAATGCAGAAGCGGCATTGTCCGCGGAAGGCTTATACTGTCGTGTGAAGCCAACTTTGAACTTGAGGTTTGCCCCTGTGGGAAGGAGATCCGGAACAAGTGTGCCGTTTGGACGCAGGACCGGGTAAACATTGTTAAATCCTGATATGAGGAGTGTCAGATATGTCCCTGGCTCCAAGAAATGCCGATCCCAAGCAAGCAATGCATGCGGAGAGATGAGCTGAAAGAGGTCCGGTGTCGCAATAGATACGGAGAGGATGAATCGGTTGACTCCTATCCACAGAATTCCCGGATTATACCCAGCAGCTTTGACCTCGACAAAATCCCTGTAGACCATCAGCAACGCGTTGGGTGAGGCAGAAACACTCACGTTTGAAACTGACGGAGCGATAGTTGAGGCCTCTGAAAACTTTGACCCGGCGGTTCGAAATCCTCGTCCAGCATCATATCGTCAGCTTCGTCGTCATCGTCAGTCTTGTCTTCTTCGCCATCGTCACCACAACCAGCGGATAAAACCTTCACAAAATACTCTACGACTTCTCGCAATGGACAACCGGCTTTGGTAGGCAGCTGGTCGATCGCTTGAGCGATCTCAGACTCTAAAGCGCCTGCGTCCTCGGAATAGCCGAAATATGTGTGATCATCGGGATATTCAGATGAGTCTGTCTCCTTGTTAACCTGTTCCAAACAGCCATGACACGAAATACTTGCCAGATACAACTAAAATAATGGATTGTGTCTTTGTATCCTCAGCATTAGAGAGAACAAACTCTACGGACGCCTCTTCATCCCCGGCGCTCACCGCTGATGACAGTGTTGAGTACCAAACGGTGTGAATCATCTAGCAGGAAACTTACTTTTCACTGACCACTGTTCTGAACGAGCGATGCATTCCGGGTGAGCACTCAGCTCGGAAAGATCTGCCCTGAACCTTTTGCGGCCCTTCATAGGTCTGAGATATAATTGAGCCCCAACGTCTGAAATGAAGGGCGTGCGTGGTGACAGTCAAGTGACAAAGCCCCTCGCGCGCAATAGTCTTTGTGACAAATAGGGGATAAACAATTACACCCCAGCCATTCAACAATTATCATCACGGTTCTTTGAACCGAGTTGGTCTGCCCGGGAAAAAACAAATTCGAACCCATCTTCTCTCGTTCTGGTCATCACGATCGATGGATCGAGCGGTCTAGACCACTCTTTGTTCAGATGATGGTACCGCATACTTTCCGAGATTCCGACGAAATGGAAGTCAACATTTTACCGCTGGTCATCCCTAGCCAATCCGAGCAGAGTCTGACGCCAGAGGACAAGAACGCAAGCCAACTGGGTTCAGCGACCCTGAGTGGACATCGTATTGAAAAAGAACTGCACGGCTGCAACCTAGAATTGTGTATAATACCAGTGTCTAGAACGAAGGTCGTAAGTACGCTTTTTTGCAACAGACCCTCTCACACAATAGCTCGAGGGGTACAGATTGCAAGCGACTTTCAGGGTTGACTATGGCATGGGGTGAAGATGTGGCCACTTGAAGCCCAGACACCGTTATCAAGTTGAATCAGGGAGCGCGAAAGATATTTTCTCGGTACCACGCCAGTTCTGCAAACGCAATAAGCCACACGAATCATTTAGACTTAAAGCTTGGAGAGTGACCTCGAATAGAATCCTTGATGTCCTCCATGGCCCTACGGTGACGTCATCAAGAAAACTCTTGGAGTAGCACCCGAAAGTTACCTGTGTTGGTCACCAGAGACTTTGGGGGGTGCTTCACTTCTGGGGTACCATCTACGGCACAATTCCTAGAACGCGTCATGAAGGATTCATGTCGTAGCAGGGCTGATGCCTACCTTGATCGAAGACACGTCTAGTATTCTAGTCAGATTATGACACAAGGTCAACAGAAAGACTCACCGACAATCCTTTGAAAGGACTTTAGCATCAGCAACCGAGGATGACCAGACGGGATTTTACCCACCTATAATGAAGCCAATCCAATATGTCGGGCATCTCTTCCGCCAAAAAGGACCGATCGGCGTGAACCGAACTACCCGCAAGAACGCCTATCTGTTTCTCGGGTATCCATCTCTGAATGTACTCGAGGACCGCCTTCGAAACCGCGTCTTTGCTGTGCGGCGACTCGAGGCATGCTTGAGTTAGACCCGACTGGTGTATTTCAGTACATGACTTTCTCGATGACCGTGCACGTTGCCGACCTTGCCATGTTGAGCGATGCACCATTCATGCATGCTGGCTGGGCATGAGGAACGATATCAAGCACATCAAGATGGATGCATACTGGTCCAGCAGTGGCTTATCCCTGTGAATCACGAATGCGATGCCATCGTCCACTGCGTCCAGGTTACCGTTTGTGATGATCACCTGCAAACCAAGAGGGCGTGTGATCCACACGTCCGGAAGCTGCAAGAGAATTGACCTACAGCAATTTCGAGAAGTTTGTCGTGCTTGGGATCAAGTCCAGTCATTTCACAATCTATCCAGACAAGAGGACCGGAATCAAAGTTTAGTTGACGACCGTGGATGGTGGACGTGGTAGTCATGGTACTTGATCGAGGATGGTTTCGTACGAGTCGAATCGTTCGTCGCGGTGGGCCCAACAATAGTCGTGCAATGGTCATCCAATACTGAAGGACCTTTAAGGTCAAGATGTAGGCGGGAATTTCTAACCGACAAAACAGCTTGAGACGTCATAACATTGTTCCCAGGAATCACTACAAATGGATTCGCTACTCCACTGGCATTGTCGTCGGTGCTCCCGCAGCAGAAATTTACCACGGGTCGAAAGAGACTACTAGGCATCGTGATCTAGATACTCCTAGATGCAATATTGTCCACTAACCTGGTGACCAGCCCGCTATCAGAGGTTGTCGAGTGAGGTGAGTACCAACTACTACTTCAGTCAGTGCAGAGCACTCACCCTTTCCGTCACGAACAACAGACAGACCATCGAAAGGGCGCAGCTGAAGGCAGAGTCTGGAGAAGCTTGCTAGCGCGGGCGAGGAATTCAATATCATAATAATTGAACACGATAACATGTACAGTGTTGTGGTCGGCATGCTAAATTACAACTAGTACAAAAAGAGGACGTGAGTGCACAAGGAACGTCGAATACTTTGCATATGGCTCTAAAAGGGCTCGAGGAAGGAAAGATAAACGAGTGAACGGCGCGATAGATAGTCAGTGTGTTGGGTTGGAGCGAGCGTACATTGCAGAATGCGTGTGGGAGCCACCTCGGGTGTAGGCAAGTGCATCGGTCTACGATGCGTATATCAAGACGCCCAGGGTTCGGGCATGGCAAGAGGTAAAGACGGGCTGTTGAGCGGGCTCAGAGCACGTGACTTGGAGCCACGTGGGACAAGGGCGAGGTCGAGGGAACTGGGAGGAGCACGGGAATGCTGCGACGAGCGGGGGTTCTCCGTACGACGGTCAGGGAAAACGTGCATAGAAGGTCTGCGCGTCATTACCGGCTGGCAGCTCTTCCGAGTTGAAAAGTCGTCGGACGAGACCTGAAGTAGCCTGACAGCGTCTTGGATACGATCTCTGAGCTCGTCGAGACGTTGTGGCTGGTACCTGTCGTATCCCATCGGCCAACAGAGGGTCTTTATCCAATCCTCCATGAGCTGAGGCGTCCAATGCACACCATTTAGCTTGGTTCCGTGGCGGAGCATGGCGACGATGTCTCTCGGGTCTTCCTTCTGGTACCGGACCAGCTTAAGGGCGACGCCCCAGAACATGGTCACGCTGATGAGAAGAAGACCCGGAGATGAGTAAATGGTGTTCATGTCGACGTTGTTTGGCTGCTTTGCATCATAGTATATGGGATCGTATATGAAACCTTTAGGACTTGTCACGTCGAGGTCAGCTTTATCACAGGCGCCGCCTCGTGGCAGCAAAAAAGACGCACTCTCGAGCAAATGGGAGTGCAACATCGGGGTCAGCATTCATCCAATCTGTACTAAAAACGTTTAGGACGAAAGTGGTTCGAAGGGAGAACATTGCCAACGTACCCCACTCGGCATCTACGCGCAGTTGCCTCAATGCACGACTGGAGACGGTCCTCGGCATCATAAATGCCCTTTTTTCGCCACTCGTGGCCGAATGCACGTCTGATATAGTCAACGTCCCGCGTCGTCCTGCGGGTAGAGGAAGCAGAGAGCAGTGGGTGTAGAAGCATGACAGCACCGCCATGGACGAACAGACGAATCTGGCAACCGAATGCCTGGAGCGTTCGTTGCTGAAGGTCATCAAGGAGGCCGAGGAGCATGGAACGGTTGAGTTGGACGTCGTTGTAGGACTCCATCGTGGAGGGCGATGACAGGCGAGCGCGGGGAGAATGAGGCGCATGGGTACCTCGTGTTCATTATAAGTGAATCAGCATTTGGAGTTCTACGTACTGTCAGGTCCACAGCAACCCGCAGGTGGGAGGGTGAGCATTGAAAGTTGGGGTCCACCATCAGAACCTTCCATTGCTTGCCACTTCGACCGCTGCCATCAACCCAGAATCCGGCCAGCATGAATCGGTAACGACCGAGAGGGAACACACTCATTATGGACTCGCGAACAATTGAGACCGAACGACAATAGGCCTAGAATCACATTTAAGGGTACCAAGGGCTTTGGTCCATCCTCAAAGTTTATTGTCACCCAAGTTCACTTGTCAAAAGCGGTCGTCCTTAGGATCTGAAGAGGACCTTTCGCGATTGGTGCCAATATTAGGAACGCTCATCGACACGGGTGATGCTTGAATAATAACTAGTGTCGCAGGAAGGTCGCCGTCTAACTCAATGATATGGTGTTACCAAAAACTCAAACACTTCTAGTAGTCCGGAGCGATGATCCTGCAGATGCTGGTTGTGAGCATGTACCTAGCCGAAGCTTAAAGAGGAGTGTGTGAGACCGAAAGTGGCACGTGTATTACTTTTCCCATCCTACTTAGCATCCACTGCATGCGGTCCTGTTTCAGTCAGACCCGCCGCGGCATCCTCTTCAGACTCGAGCACGCATATCCGCCCTCGTGTCCGAGTGGGGTAGACGCCCATCAAGAATATCTGATTCGGAGCGTGAGTGTGTATCCAGTACGTCGAACTTTGCGTCATCCTCCTTACGTAGTATCGCAAACAGCCCGAAGGGGTGAGGCGAGGTCCATCTCCATGCTCAACAAGTCTAGATGACGCGAATATCTTGCCGTTGTCCGCCTCTATGAGTCGGCGGGTATCGATAGTCAAGCTGTATGTGTCCTCTTTTGTGCTCATCATCGACTGCGCCTGCAAAGCCTGATTAGTCCGACTGTGCTGGCTGTATCAATCTGCTGGCTGTCGCTTGCTATGTTAATGCTGTCGGTTCCCTCTATTTTTCCATCAACAGCCTCAGTCAAGCTCTGTGTCCCTGCTTGACAACATGAAGCATGCGTCACCGAGTTATGCACCCGTCCCACCAACTGTTGCATTTGACGTCAAGTGTCAAGATCAGAAAATCTTTCATCCTTCTATCGGTGCTCTATGAGCTCACTTGGGTGTCTGATGCATTCACATGGGATCTGTCGCCACTAATGGTTTTTTTTTTCTCTCTGCGTGGAAGGATTAGCCGTGGATGTCCCCTGATAGCCGGCCATCGCTCCCGGACTCACACAAACTAGATGAACTCCATGTTTCTACGTGAAACAGATAAAGTCAATTCGATCACCGTGGAAATAGGGATTATCTACTTACATAACCGGATGCTACGGTGCACTGATCCGACAATATATGGCGATCTGCCGATCCGCCATTGCCTGAGACTCGGAGGACATTCGCCGAGTTACTTGCATTCACCACACAGGTTTCATTTTTTTTTCAACGATATACGGGGTTGGGCGATCTATGACATGCGAGATTTGGCGAACCGAATGATGATCGGACAAGACATTCATCAATGTTCGCAGGTCACAATAGGAAATGCACCAATAATCAATCAATCAGTGCTGGGTTGCAAGTCAATCGACCTCTAATCACGACTCAATTTTTCTCGCACTTTCAGGTACTCCTCGGATCTGGTAGTACGGGACAAAGTCGACCCTTCAAACGCTGCTGATGTGTTGTCATCCCACTCGCCGCCCTCACAGGATCAGCCGGACGCGAACAACCTGCGTCAAGTCGTGGCATACGGAGACTTATTTTGGAGTGATCCGACCTTTCGTGGGTAGCCCAAGTTTCCCCAGGCTTCGCACTCAAACAGTTACCCCGTCGTTGATGGGCCCCCTTACGGTTGCTATGTGTATCCATGCGTCTGCCGCCGACCGCGCCGTCGTCAGATCCCGCTTATAAGGGGCACACGGTTGGGTGGAGCAGCAGCGGCAACTGCAACAACAGCATCAGGATGCTTCCACTCCTTACCCTCCTTTCAGTCTTTACTCTCGCCAAGGCGGCCCCGCAGGCGGAGACGTCCTCCGCATGTGTTGGCACGATCGCCTCGCTCGACGACGTGAGCGACGCAGTCAAGTGTACCACCATCAACATCCAATCGTTCGTGGTGCCGAGCGAGCAGACCTTCAGCCTCGACTTGTTGCAGGGGACCACTGTCAACGTCCGTGAGTCGACCTTGCATTGGGCGCGTGTCGGGCGGGATCGGCTGACGGACTGTGTTCAGTGGGAGGGATCGCGTTCGAGAACGCAAGCTGGTCCGGTCCCTTGTTCGAAATCAAGTACGTCGCGTTCACTTTATCGACATGCAAGTTTCATGTGACTCAACATGGTCTACCATAGAGGGGAAGATATCACATGTAAGCCCAGTTCCGCGTGCCTGTTCTATCCTATTCCGAGAATGAAATTTTAGTCGACGGGCATGGGCAGACCTGGGACGGCGGAGGATCCTACCATTGGGTAAGTGCACTTGTGGTGGGCTGTGCACGTTCACAATATCTGCCACTGCAGGATGGTCATGGATCGAATGGCGGTGCCATCAAACCCCTTCCGATGATGTGGTATGGTTCATGGTAGTGGGGTAGCACTACTTCTAACGTCATCCACATCAGCATCGAGATGTCGGGAACTTTCTCGGTATGCGGTCTCCCGCTTCATATACTGTATCACGACTAATTTTGTTGTAGAATGTCCAGATCGTGGATGCCCCTGCGCATGGCGTTGCTATAACCAATACTGGCCCAATAGTGGTTAGCGAAATCATCATCGACAACAGTGAGGCATCTGTGTTTCTTCTGGTCGGCGTTTCGCTCAACATTTGGATACAAAGGTCTAGGAAGCGTTCCGAATGAGAAAAGCGATGGTCGTCCTGCTGGCAAGCCTGTTCAGTATTGTCTAGAAGGGTGTAGAGCATGACATCTTACAGGAGTGAACACCGATGGTTTCGACGTCTGTGGAGACAATGTTGTCATTGAAAATTGGTATGCATCATTATCTGTCCTATCTCGGTACAACATTAACATGGAAGAAACATAGTGTTGTGAAAAATCAGGTTTTTGCTTATGTTTCTGTCTGTATAAATCCATGGACTGATCCCATGTCGAGGATGATTGCTTAGCTATTAAGGAGGGAAAGAATATCGTGTTCCGTAACAACGTGTGCGACGGCGGTCACGGCATATCTATCGTACGTGCCAGGCCTCGGGAGACATCTCCAGGAATAGGTGAACGCTCATGACGTCCCACTGCAGGGCTCGATTTCCTCCCAGTGCTCAGTCGAGGATGTCACTATTAGCAATAATACAGTTTCGAATAGGTGCTTCATTTCTGATTGACTGCTTCATAAAGTCACTCACCTGCAAAATAGTGCACAAGGGTTCCGCATCAAGACCGACCGTGATGCAACTGGAGGCAG
>JBBPTV010000649.1:0-17282 GCA_038094275.1 Tubosaeta brunneosetosa | reverse complement strand
GGCTCGACGGCCCCAACCCGCACGACCTCTGCTCGTCCACCCATAGCAATGACCCTCAAGGCCACTCCTTCTGCACCCGCACCACCTGTAAAGGATACCGACTTTCCTCCGTTTGTCCTTCCAGATCATGACGACGCCCACATGTCCATTCATGCGCTTCCCACGAGCTCCAACTCCGAGCCTTCCGCCATCGATCAGGAGACAGGGGAAGACGAGGAAGATGTCCTGTCTTCAGAGCCTTCACAGTCTCCCAGTCTTGCCAGAAATCCATCACCGCCCACACTTCCTCTTAACGTACCCAGTGCGCCACGCCGTCAAGTTCTCCCTGCGGACGCCGCGGATCTTGGGCCCATTGGATCTCCTCCAAGAGGCTCGTTGTCCACCCATTCCCCGATTTCGTCCGGTAATTCTCCGCAGAATGCTGGAATTCCCTCTACATTTCATGCTCAGACGTCATTGCTCACTGAATCCAGGAACCGACTCGTTGGCGGACCCGGTATCCCGTCCTCCCTCGGACACACTCAGGCCTGGAAGATGGACATTGGCTCCGTCCCTTCATTAAACCTCACAGCCAACCCAGGAATCAATGTCAGCGTGTCTGGAGACAAGGACATTCTGTCGGTGGACGAAGATCTAGAGGAGTTCCTTCCTTCTTCGCTTACTGACCTTTTGACGCCCTCTGAGCGTTCTCGCCGCATGTCCCGTACCCATTCTGGATCTTCCCGCCCTGCCAATCTAAATGACACTTCTCCCCCGCTCACCGGAGCTCACACCCCGAACCAAACTCATCATGCCAACCATCGTTACTCGCGTTCTGTCCCTGCTCCCTCGCTCTTGGGCGATGTCAAGTCTATTTGGGCAGAACGGGGACTCACGACGAATGGGGTACCTGCTTCCCCGGACAAGCACAGCTTCGTAGCACCAATTGTTTCAGGCACTCCAAGCTCACTCAAATCTTCCTCTAATGGTCTGGGTGCACTCAATTTGGGGAGCACCGTGCCGCCATCGGGCATTTTCCGCGATGACTCTCATTCACCTACGTCCTCCCTCCTCGCACCCTCCAACGCGTCTGCTGCGTTTCTTCCTAGCCTTCACCACTATTATTCCAAGATGAACACAGGCGGTAGCAATGGTCGTGGCCCTAACGCTGGTCTCCCACTCGGAACAGGTCTTGGCCTCGGCGGCCTGAGCCGCTCCCCGCTTTCACACGCGCCCATACACGGTCCTGCTGTAGACGAAGGGCGGACGAATACCAACAACGGGGCGAACATCGGCCTCGGCCTTGGCGAAGCTACGTCCCCCTCCATCCGCGCCCTCCAGTCACACGCACCCGGACAGAGCCTCCCACAGGGCCTCGCGGCGGGCTGCTCCCGCATACACGCTATCCCCCACACCGGCTCGCCCAGCTCCCTCGGCGGCTCGAGTGTCGGTGGGGGCGCACTCAGCCCCGGCCATGGCCCGGTGCCGTTTGGCATCAACGCGTGGTCAGGCCAGGACTGGCACTTCCAATCCAACCAGGCACAGCACGCTGAAGCGCACCAGGACGCGCCGGGCATGGCCGCTCTCGAATCCATGTTCTCGCGGCTCCCAGCAGGCCCGCTTCGCACGCCGTCGCATGCGATCAACGTACCCAGGAACTGGCATGCCCAAAACGCGCTCAGTCCGCTCAGCCGGCCGATCGGCGACGACGACGAGCTGTTCAGCATGGATCATTGATGCCTCTCACGACCTTCCTTTTAAAAAAGTCGACCGCCTACGTATTTACGTGCAATGTAATGTTTATCTGCAAAGGAACGATCAAGAGGTTGGATACCTATTTAGTGGCCTCTTTCCTTTTCTCTTCTCGTTTCTCTTCTCATTCCGGTGTGGTCTCGTACCACGCAAGTGACTGTCTTGTCATCTTGCAGGTTAAAACATATTTATACCATTGTCTTTCTTTTGCCTCCCCTTGTATTGGAGCCTTGGGCAGTGGGAGGATGTACAGCCGTGTGCACGCATGTATCGATGACGTCTGTAATCTTGGCAGAAAAAGAAACAAAGACAAGAAAATCCCATACTATAAAAACAGCGTGACAAGTCATGAGAGTCGAAACGTCCGTGGTACACTCTACTCGGTTTCCGATCTCACCCTCTTGGCGGGTGTCTCCAACGTCACCGTGTTGCCCTCGTATTCCTCCTCCCTGAGCTGGCCGAGGAGCGATACCTCGACTTGCCCACACTCGGTCTCGTCTTCTTCCAGCACGGACTGCCCTCCCAACCCCATCGACGATCCCTCCTCGCGGAAGCGGTTCAGATTGGTCGCGACCTTGCGTTTCTTGCCCCTTGACTTGCGAGGTTTCTTTGGCGACGGCACAAACTCCCTGCCATTCCTGACGGCCCATTCAATCTCGAGGACTCTACGTTGCCATCGAGATCAGGGCGGGCATGAAAAGAAAAAGGGAAAAAAAGGAACGTCAGAATTGGGTTCATGGCCGCCGCGATAGTTTACATAGGAAAACATGAATAATAAAAAGTATCCACCTCTCTCGGAGCTTGACGTTGTCGGGGACATAGGATTCTGCTTTGCGGTACAGTTCCAGGGCTACTTGGAGATCGCCCCTGTGTAACAGGTGAGTAGTGCACGCACGAGGGAAACGACACCTACTTTTCGGAATGGGCACGTGCGAGGGCGACATACGCCCGTCCAGTCTTCTTTCTGGATGTAGGGGACAGCACGTTGACAAGCTGAAGTTCCTTGTTACCGCGTTCACTGAAATGTGTTTGAGCCCCTATTCTTCCAATGCTGTCACCGGCAACATACTATCTTTCCTCCAGCTCCGCTAGCCTAGCGCGGAGTTGGTCGTCCAAATCACGATGGCGCGTGAGCAGCGGGGTGAGAATACCCGGAGGCAGCTTGGCATTCACTTGCGTCTGATGCCGCTCATCGTTTTCTTTCTCTCTTAGCACGAGGTTCTCCTTTTCCTCTTGGAGGCGCTCTTCGCGTTCCCGGTCCTCGCGTTCTTTCAAACGACGTGCGACTTCGGCTTCTACAGCCTTCGCGATCTGAAGGAATCCAAGGTCAGTTGTCAGATAGCATGTAACAAAAAAACAAACCCTCTCGTCAATGTCTTTGTCCGTCAGCTGAACGGACTCTGGTTTCTCCTCAATCGTCGGCACGAAAGGCGCACGCGGTCTCGTTTTACCCAACGACGGTAGCAATCCGGCACCAATACCACTGACACGTGGTACGCGAGATTGGCGTGGTTTCCGAGAAGTTCCGGGGGCGGCAGCCGTCGTGACAACTTGGGCCGCGAGGACAGGATCAGGTTGAAGGATGGCAGGAGCAAGCTTTGGCGGAGGTGGTTGAATGGCTGCAAAATGAGCTTTCGCTTGCGGACGATTATCTATGGAAACTGATAAATCGCGTGCCGGTGTGTTTGCAGGATAACGCACCGCGCTCATTCACTACAGGGCGATTCTCAACGTTCTTGGTACGAACAGCAAAGCTATAAACAGGGGCAGAATAATTCGATATCGAGCGCAAGGGCAACAACCAGCACGCACTTGAGGGTGTTAAGGGTATCTTGGCGAAACTTGGTACCAGGTGCAAGATTGCAAATGAGCAACCCCACGGAGGAACCACCGAGAGCATCTTGAAGGATCCGCGTCAGTTTCGAATTACGATAGGGTATGCGACTCTTGAGCAAGACATTAGTGAGCGGGCGCAAGGCAGGAGCCATGGAACCTTACAGTTCCTTGATTTAATGCATGAACCACCTGCCCGAGGACGCTCAGGCTCTTGTTTATGGCGGCAGACTCTGCCATGCGTGTTGCATCATTGCCAGTAAGTTTATTGTTCTCTGAGCCGGCAAGGTCGACGAGATTGATTTTCCCGGTCAACGCTAATCAAATGTAAATACGCACAGCGGCAGAGCTCTGGAATACATACTTTTCTGTGCTTCAGAGTCCAACATAGTGACTTCAATGGTAAGTACAGCATGGGAACGCGAAGACGCTCGATTGAGGTTCGTAGCGCCAACCGAGCGATGACGAGAAGCGCGTCTGTGGCCGAATATATAAACGACGGCTAGGAAGAAGAGCTGCGGGCTACGAACAAATAGATGGCATCAAATTCTTCCACCGATGTAATGGGAATCGAGGTCAAGTTGGCGACAAATACTTGCCCGACATCATTTTCGCGAACAGGAAGCTTGGGTGCCTGGTCATCGGATAGTTAGTGGTACTCTGAGGTCACCGTAAAGTGTGATCGTACAGATTCACGATTCACAAAGAGATCATACACTTCATCCTTGTATATTTCCATGTACGAAACGGCAAGTTCAACACTACGGCATTGCAAGGTCGCCTTATGGAGGAACATGGCCTGTCTCGTAGGATTGTAAACGTACGTGGGAGTGTGTCATGACAACCTACCTCAACCACTCGAGGGATGACGCCTGGCTGTGCTTTCGTTCCTTGCATGGTGTGGGTCTTTCCGGACGACGTGACGCCGTATGCGAAGATAGTTACGGTCTAGTGGGGCAGATGAAGATGACAACAAAATTTCCGGGAAGAGAATGCAACTTACGACACCACTGTAGACAACGTCGATTAAAGGACGGACGTCCTGCTCGAATATTTCTTCCTGAGTGGAGGAGTGATCATAACAAGAAGTAAACCTGAGGACAAACACTTATCAGCTCGGTCCTGATGATACGCGAGTTTGACTCACGGGAAATTGAACACTTGAGAGATGTCGCGTGGATTAGGAACGCTGATAAACGATGTACCGTTAGGAGTATGTGTTATTTGTACACCCTCATCATCGAGCTCGTTCTCGAGTCGGGGACGTAGCCGGGCAGCGATTTTGATCTTGTGTGAGGTCATGTAGAGCCCGCCAGTGTGAATGTGCGGTATGCGTCCGATAGTTTAAAGGAGTGGTGGTCTAACGAAGTTCTTGCTGCGAGTTTCAAGTTAAGATGGTTCTGTTGCGAGTGTTTGCCGCTTCGACGCGTAAATCACGTGTTCGTTTCTTGTTTTTCACGTGACGTGTCCGAGATTGGAAACTCCGATGATCCGGTAGTGAATGGGGAACATGCCAGAAACGACGAACGCTGGGATGACTAAAGACTCACACTCTGCACCGGTCCTGCCCTGCTTCCACCATGTCAAGACCTGCTGGTATCCCTTTACTCAGCGGGCCACCACCGCCCAGCGCTGGCCCAGACCAGAAAACTTGTAGAAAGTGTGGCAGAGAGTTCAGTCTTATCTTCCATCGACAGCGCAAGTGTATGCACTGTGGTGAGCGTGACCTTGCCCTTTGATCTCATTCGATTCATCATCTGCTTAAAGGTTATGGGTACTGTGCTTCTTGCACTGACTATCAGGCCCTTATGCCGCGTAGTGGCCCTTCTCGTGGTTATGATCTAGCACCTGTTTGCGCCTTTTGCATAGAAATGCTCAATGGTACGTGTTCGCTTCCCCACTGCACATCTAGTCTGTGTTCTACAAATACCCAGTCACCACTCTGGGCCGATCTCAGCTGCGATCCCTCCCGCTCGCAAAGCTTAGGCGCTATATTTCCGCATATAATATTCCAGTGAAGAACCCAGTCGATAAGAACGACCTCGTTGACGCCGCGCTGGCTGCTCGAGTAGGTTTTTCCATTTTCGGCTTGATTCACAGCTCACCAATGTTCTCACAGACCCCTCAAGGTTGCCTTGCGCCTGTAAATGAGGACCATTATAGGAAACATTCTGTGCCATCGCTTTCTGCCTCTGGTCCTTCTTCTACCTCCTCGACCGACAGAAATTCGTCCCCCCGTGGATCCCCGAGTAGTAACACGAACTCTGGCCCCCGACCCACCAGGCCATTTCCCCGTCCTGACCTCGACCCGAATCGCCTGCGTCCCCAGACGACCACGTATAGTACCCACTCGCCCCGAAACCGAACGACATCTGCTCCACCAAGCCCAGGAACGACGCGCCCACCTAGTGGGATACCTAATGTATCACGCCCAACATCGTCCAGTGGTCCGCCGCCTAATCCAACGACTTATTCATCATCACATTCACATACACCACCTCTGCCACCGCCCCCGATGTCTACACTCGTCACATTCCCACGTTCATCGCTCGCTGCGCTCTCGGTTGGTACGTTGAAGCAAATTCTCTTCGAAGCACGCGTGAGGGTCCCTCCTGGTATTGTAGAGAAAGAAGAGCTAGTTGAGCGTGCATGGGCTTTGATAGAAGAGGAAAGGAGGAAGGATAATGAAGGGATTGATGATGCTGGTTTTGTGCACGAAGATGACTTTGAAATCACCGGGGAGCCTGATAGAGAAGAGGATGTCGTCGAGGGAATGGTGGATCCCGGGTGGGATGCACATGTGGAAGAGGAAGACTATTCTCGTGTGACTGACCCTCCAAACCTTTCCACTTCACCCTCACATTCAGCCTTCAAGTCCAAGTCGCGTTCCTACCCAAGGTCGACGAGTGCAGAAAACTCAGGTTTGTGCGTCATTTGCCAGGATGAAGAAGCAAACATTGCGATCGTTGACTGCGGGTATGTTGATAGGCTTTGCTTCATCATATATTTGCTTACTTGCTCCGCTTGTAGCCACCTCGCCATGTGCCGTGAATGTTCTGAACTTGTTCTCTCCAGTTCTAGAGAATGTCCCCTTTGTCGTACGCGGATTGTTACGGAGGCACGATTGCTTAGGATATTTAAGACATAGGTTAATTAACAAGGCTGACATAACTGTGCTATCATGTGGCTGTGCTATCTGAAGGTGTAGACGCGTCATTGCTCGTCCAGCTTATTGAACGCCAACATGTCCACCGCTCCCGCAACCAGCAAAGATAAAAAGGCAGAGGAAAAGGACAAGGATAAGAAGGAAGATGCGTCCAAGAAAGCAGAGGAGAGACCAGTTCCTCCGACGCCAACCGCAGAGATCAAGTCGAATGTCGCACTTATCGAAAGGGCCGTCACCGACCTTGAGCCACGATTCACACATCGCGTATTGCGTTCGCTCACTGCCTTGCGAAAGCGGCTGGACAACAAGATCCTTCGTGATGCAATCGAGGAGAACTACCCGGCAGGTGCGTCACCTTGCCCTTGTACTCCCATGTCGCGCGAACGCGTGTACAGAATCTGCAGCGAAAGAGTCGCTCCTAGCCTGGCTGCCTCCTGCACCACCCGCAGACCAAGCCATGGAGGTAGATGCTGCGGCACAATCCAGTGGACCCGCCGTTCCGACACCAACTCCCAAGCCCACCTCCGATCCAGTTCCAGAGGCCGAGATTTACTTCCGTCTCTTACTTGTCCATCATCTTCATACTTCCAAGGACAACTATGCAAAATCGATCGAGCTGTCCAAGGAGACAGTCGACAAGATGCAACAACTCAATCGTCGGAGCATGGATCCTATTGCAGCCAAGGTTTGGTTTGCTGCCGAAAGATCATATGAGTTGGGCGGGGATCTCGCTGATGCTAGACCGTGGGTTTCTCCCATACGTTTCCTGTGATTCTGATAGAAACATTATTCCTAGACTGTTCCTCGCGGCGCAGCGTACCGCCGCGTTACGCCATGATGATGACACCCAAGCATCGTTGATCAACCGATTGCTCCGAAGCTATCTCCATTACAGTCTGTACGATCAGGCGGACAAGCTCGTTTCAAAAACATCATTCCCGGCTTCCGCTGGAAACCCCCAGTTTGCCCGCTATCATTATTATTTAGGACGTATCAAAGCTGTACAGTTGAATTATACCGCAGCCCATACAAATCTTCAGCAGGCGATCAGGCGAGCTCCACCGGCGAAGACCGCACCCGGCTTCTACCAGGCGGTGCACAAGCTTTTCGTGGTGGTGGAACTACTTATGGGGGATATTCCCAGTCGTAGCACATTTAGACATCCAGTGCTTCAGAAAGCCCTCCAGGCCTATTTTGACATCGTTAAAGGTGACTTGGGTGTTACGGTGACAACATGACACTACTTATACTCTTGCATAGCCGTTCGCACCGGATCTCTCTCAGAATTTCAGGCGACACTCACAAAGCATGCTTCACAGTTTGAGGCGGACAAGACATACACGTTGATCGTTCGGCTCCGGCAGAATGTTATCAAGACCGGTATTCGGCGACTCTCGCTATCCTATTCGCGCATTTCGTTGCGTGATATATGCCTAAAACTTCATTTGGATTCCGAAGAGGACGCAGAATACATCGTCGGTAAAGCCATCCGAGATGGTGTCATCGAGGGTCAGATTGTCCATGAGAAAGGTTGGATGGAATGCGAGGGAAGGAAGAATGGTTACGGCCCGGAAGTCAGTGAGGTGTTCGGCCGACGCATTGCATATTGTCTGGAGTTGCATAACCAGAGTGTAAAGGTATCTTGTTCCCTGACTGCTACGGTCTGGAAACTCGAAACTCACGTCCTTTTTTTTTCAGGCTATGCGTTATCCCCTGAATGCACACCGGAAGGAACTTGCGGCGGCGGAAGGAGCCCGCGAGCGAGAAAAGGAACTTGCCAAGGAAATTCAAGAGGGTGATCTAGACGACGATGGTCTGGGCGATTTCTGAGGACGAGTCGTAGCTATCGTTTTGTGTTCCTTCCTCGTAGAACCTGCATGGAACGACTTCACATCAAGTCGTATCTGAAACCGCTTACCTTGTTTGGAACCACTACATACCTTTGCATCGCCACATTTTCCTATGATGTCTTCGATCCTCAGACGGGCATGGCAGCGCCTCACAAACCCTGTGAGTATCGCCTCAGTCAACTACGCTAATGTCTTGGAAGTGAGCTGTCACCCTGACCTGGGCCCTCCAGACGTACCTCATAGGGCGAGACCTAGAAGGTATCATGGCACCCGATGCTGTGGTTGTCATTCGTTGCAAGGTCGAATATTGACTAAAACTGCTTGTAGGGAACAAGTATTACGAGTACCCAAATACTAACGGGGGTGATTTTCCGCCTTTCTCTCGTAGGCACAAATTGACGAAAGCAAAACTTATCAGGTCGCCCGAAACGCACCGTTCAGTACAAACGAACGGACGACATGTGGGCCTATGTAGCGAGCGGCAAGAGGCTCCCAGGTACGCCAGTTACGCCATTTTTTCCTTCCCTCGATCCCGTCCATTCGCTCCGTTCTTTTTTGGAAGAACGTTGTGCTCACGTTCAAGTTCCGTGCAGTGCAATGGAACGCGTGGCTCACGCATACGCGTTCGGTTCCACCGAGCATCGAGGTACATTTCTGCCATTGCCGGGATACTGTGCATTGTTGTTGACATTGTCGTGTGCCCATTTTCATTTTACAGGAATTGCAAGCTGATTTGGCGCGTCAACGCCGCGTGCAGATGAATGCCGCTGTGCTCGAGGCGCGGGACAAGGAAGAGCGTGAGGCGCGTGTCGCACAGGCTTCTCGTTTGCATATTCCCGGACCGCGTATGGAGTCGACACGGAAGGAACTCCCAACCGAGGGGCGCTCAGAAGGATCCCCTATTCCTGTCCGGAATCCTTGGGCGGAGGTAAAGAGAGGCTCCGACGAGCCACAGGCGTGGACTCCTGTAGTTCGCCGTAAATGACTCGACGTCGGCAAGGTCAATGACGCGTATCTAGTTTGTGTTTTAGATTGGTATACCCTGTGTTTCTGATAGCTAGTCATTCTCGCAGTAAAACACCGTTGGCTCTATCAGCGCCGAGCGGTGATCGCCACGGCTGTGATCCTAGTGTTGGCTTTGGTCTGTTGGTCGGCAGCATCTAATATTGACCACTGGGAACTCTGCCTGGCAAACTGCGGAATGCTCTCATATCTCCATTCAGTGTATTTGGCGCTGTTCCGTGGTTTTTTTTTTCTACCGCTTCGCTTCCTGACAAAACTTACTTTTCCAAACATCGCCCCTACCGCGGACCTGACCACCCCATACTATGCACTTGCTCCTTTTGCAAACGCCGCGGCGGTGGTGAGTTTGCGCTCGCATCTAGGTTTGTAGTTGCTATTAATTAGCCACTGATGCCGTGGTCAGCATTTCATCATTGCCATCCATTTAACAAGAGCGCCTGCAGTCAAGCTGTCATTCTTATAACAGTCTGGCGTCCGTTTGCATTCGCGCAGGGTCTTGAACCAACATCATAACAGTAACCACGAGGCGCTTATAGACATGAAATCATTTCTTAAAGTTTAATCAAGACGTCTGAGTTGGCATCAGCAGGAACGGGCTTTCTGGTTATCAAGGCCACATGTATTGATTCACGATCCTCTCCTGTGCATGATGCACGCCATCCCCAGTCTAGATACTAGTCCCACTCTACTTCCGACGAACACTCCATCGTTTTTGAAGGTAAGGTTTGTATTTCATGCTGTTGGAAACCATGACACCTTTTCACATATCTGGCGTGCATTCAACCTCATTGCCTCCAGTGACAAGAGCATTCTCATCCTTGGAGCTGACGTACGAGACGCTAGCCTTGACTGTTGTGTAGGTCTGTAGAATCCCCTCAAGGTTCTATACTGCACGCTCAGGATGTAGAATTTGGATTGATCTCTCGGAATTCATGGTCAAGTATTGAAAGCCTCTGTGCACCTCGCAAAAGGTGCAATATGTAATACTGTGGGTGCTTATTGCAGCATGCACAGCGAACGGTGACCCTTTGCAACACCGAAGAATACAATCGCACTCAATTACACCAGAGATGTAAACTTTCCCTGTGTTGGACAACAAAATCAATGTCCATGTACGTTTGCCGGAAAAGCGTCACCTTTCAAACAGACCAAATAGTATGACATGTCTGTCAGAATCCGCGTTCCAGGAGTTTCAGAGTTGCTGTCAAAGCGATCACACGACCTGAGAGTACTGTAGTCACCGATCTATTTCTATCTGTTACTCGGCGTTGAAGGATACTGGCTAAACGCACCCGAGCCCATCACCGGCCCGCCCCAGGCATAGCCCAACACGACATTTCTGGGCCATGATACCTTGAGCGACCGTGCCATTCTGAGCTTCAAGAAGAACCAACACAGCTTGCTTTGTCATGGACGACGACTACTGCCACCATGCAGTGCTTGCTTGACGTACCCACCGACACATCCCAATCGTTCAATTGACTTCTTTTCTTCAAGTTCTGGATGAAGCATCTGGCCAATTGGTCAAAGCTGATGTGTGCTGTATGCGTAGAGATGCGAATTGGTAGGTCCCTGATCCAGAAACCTACTAGCCCCTTCCGATGCTCCATTCAACGAAGTAGAAACGCAGTTGGCGGCCAAGACAATATATAATAACCGCAGATCAAGAAACTAAGGCGTAAGTCATAAGAAAATCTAGGGTATATAGTCCAAGCAGATGAATAATTCAGACTTAAGATCTATCAATTGATTTTCGAATCTGGGAGCTTTCGTACCACCCCCGCCGAGTCGGTATCACACCTTCAACGTTTAACGGGGAGGGTACGGTCTACCGTGGTGTCTTATTAGAATGGAGCTGGTTACCGGATGATTCGTGGCACCATACCTGTTTCCGCCTGGTCTCACGCTCGGTGCAACACGTAGGACATGATTCGATACAGGTTCCTCGTGTCCACGTCCTTGGGTACATGGGCAACATCCGCCATGATAAGTGCGAGGACCAGATAGAGCGTCTGAGTGTCTTCCACGGGAGTCCATCCTGTTGAATCGGTTATTCTATGTCGTTCGAAGGTAGGTTCAAGCGTCCTACCCGCTTCCCCTATCGAACAATGTCGATAGACAACCAGGCATGACAGTAAGACCTATTGGCAATTTGTCGACAATACTAAATTGTGCATTGTGATCAGCGCTCCAACTGACGCTAGGTAGCAAGAACGAACCAGTTACAGAAATATGCTCTAGCAAAAACGTTTGTTCTGGTACGTGGTGTCGAGTGGCTGCAAACCAATGGAATAATTTTATCTCTGCTTTTATTGGTCTTTGTCCTGTGTCGTCCTATGTGAGGGATAACAGGCAGGTCACATAGTACAGGATCGCAGGCTTTCCTTTGGCATGACTGTATGTCATAGCTGTATGCACCATGCGCACGAATCTTGCAAGCGAGGGTTTAGCACAGTTTTCGGAGATTACGGGTAAGCGACACGGAACAAGCAGACTGACCGAGGAAAGGACTACGGGGGGAAACAAAAAAACGAAGCGTATAATTGACTATCTGGCGCCGTTTGACCGAACACTATATTGTCCAATGGGAAGAGGCCTTCGCGAGAGTTCTCAACCATACAGAGTCGTGTGTGAAATGTGAAGACGAACTGAGGGGGAGGATTCGGGTTGACTCTGACGCCGCTGTTCTGTGGTTTTGTGGGGCCTGTGTTTTGGTACTGTTCGTAATTCGATCAGGATTGGCGAAAGTGACTCGAAAAGATTGTGACGTACCCTACATGCATAGCCGTCCGCACTGGATCTCTCTCGGAATTTCAGGCGACACTCACAAAGCATGCTTCACAGTTTGTGAACAAGACATATAAGTTGATCGTTCGGCTGCGACAGAATGTTATCAGGACCGGTATTCGGCGGCTCTCGCTATCCTATTCGCGCATTTCGTTGCGTGATATATGCCTAAAACTTCACTTGGATTCCGAAGAGGACGCAGAATACATCGTTGGTAAAGCCATCCGAGTGTCATAGAGGGTCAGATCGTCCATGAGAAAGGTTGGATGGAATGTGAGGGAAGGAAGAATGGCTACGGCCCGGAAGTTAGTGAGGTGTTCGGCCGACGCATTGCATATTGTCTGGAGTTGCATAACCAGAGTGTAAAGGTATCCCGTTCTGCCACGGTCTGGAAACTTGAAAACTCACGGCCTTTTTTTTCAGGCTATGCGTTATCCCCTGAATGCACACCGGAAGGAACTTGCGGCGGCGGAAGGAGCCCGCGAGCGAGAAAAGGAACTTGCCAAGGAAATTCAAGAGGGTGATCTGGACGACGATGGTCTGGGCGATTTCTGAGGACGAGTCGTAGCTATCGTTTTGTGTTCCTTCCTCGTAGAACCTGCATGGAACGACTTCACATCGAGTCGTATTTGAGATCGCTTACCTTGTTTGGAACCACTACCTTTGCATCGCCACATTTTCCTATGTCCTCGACGGGCGTGGCAGCGCCTCACAAACCCTGTGAGTATCGCCTTAGTCGACTACGCTAATGTCTTGGAAGTTGAGCTGTCGCCCTGACCTGGCGCCCTCCAGACGTACCTCGTAGGGCGAGACCTAGAAGGTATATGGCACCCGGTGCTGTGGTTGTCATTGGTTGCAAGGTCGAACATTGACTAAAATTGCTTGTAGGGAACAAGTATTACGAGTACCCAAATAATAACGAGGGTGATTTTCCGCCTTTCTCTCGTAGGCACAAGTTGACAAAAACAAAACTTATCAGGTCGCCCGAAGCGCACCGTTCAGTACAAACGAACGGACGATATGTGGGCCTATGTGGCGAACGGCAAGAGGCTCCCAGGTACGGTTACGCCTTTTTTTTTCCTTTCCTCGATCCTGTCCATTCGCTCCGTTCTTTTTTGGAAGAACGTTGTGCTTACATTCAAGTGCCATGCATGGCAGTGGAACGCGTGGCTCACGCATACGCGTTCGGTTCCACCGAGCATCGAGGTACGTTTCCGCCATTACCGGGATACTGTGCATTGTTGTTGACATTGTCGTGTACCCATTTTCATTTTACAGGAATTGCAAGCTGATTTGGCGCGTCAACGCCGCGTGCAGATGAATGCCGCTGTGCTCGAGGCACGGGATAAGGAAGAACGCGAGCGTGAGGCGCGCGTTGCCCAGACTTCTCGTTTGCACATTCCCGGACCGTGTATGGAGTCCACACGGAGGAACTCCCAACCGAGGGGCGCTCAGAGGGCTCCCCTATTTCTGTCCGGGATCCCTGGGCGGAGGTAAAGAGAGGCTCAGACGAACCACAGGCGTGGACTCCTGTAGTTCGCCGTAAATGACTCGACCCATTGGAAATGACTCGACGTCGGAAAGGTCAATGTTGCGTATCTAGTTTGTCTTAGATTGGTGTTTCTGATAGCTAGTCATTCTCGCAGTGAAACACCGTTGGCTCTATCAGCGCCTAGCGGTGATCGCCACGGCTGTGATCCTAGTGTTGGCTTTGGTCTGTTGGTCTGTAGTGTCTAATATTGGCCACTGGGAACTCTGCCTGACAATCCGCAGAATACTCTTTTATCTCCATTCAGTGTATTTGGTGTTGTTCCGCGGGTCTTTTTTTACCGCTTTGCTTTCTGACAAAACTTACTTTTTCCAAACATCGCCCCTACCGCGGACTTGACCACACCACACTGTGCGATTGCTCCTTTTGCAAGGGCCGGGGCGGTGGTGAGTTTGCGCTCGCATCTAAATTACTACCGACTGCCATAGTAACATTTTGATAATCAGGCATTCGTCACCCTGAGCTACTAATCCTTAGAGATTGGAAGCGAGCCGCTCTTATCAGAATGCGGGCGTTGCCCATACCAAGAGGCCCACATTTCGTTTTGTTTAAGGGTTCAGGGCTTGGTTAATTAGCCACTGATGCCGAGGTCAGCATTTCATTATTGCCATCCATTTAACAAGAGGCGCCTGCAGCCAAGCTGTCATTCTCGTAACACAGTCTGGCGTCTATTTGCATTCGCGCAGGGTCTTGAAATAACATCATAACAGTATCTACGAGGCGCTCGTAGACATGAAGTTATTTCTCAAGGTTTAATCAAGACATCTGAGTCGCCATCAGCGGGAACGGGGCTTTCTCGTTATCAAGGCCACGTGTATTGATCCTCCTGTGCATTACGCACACATCGCGTGCTTGCTTCACGACACCATCCCAATTACTTGTCCCATTCTACTTCCGACGAACATTCTATTGCTTTTAGAAGGCAAGGTCTGTACTTCATGCTGCACACCATTTACATACTTGGCATGCATTCAACCTTCTTGCCTCCGGTGACAAGGACATTATCATCCTTGGAGCTGACATACGAGACGCTAGCTTTGGTTGCTGTGTAAGCCTGTAGAATCTTCTCAAGGTTCTCTACTGCATGCTCAGGATGTAGAATTTGGATTGATCTATCGGAATCATCATGGTCAAGTATTGAAAGCGTCTGTGTGCCTCGCAGAAGATGCAATATGTAATACTGTTGGTGCTTCTCTGATTTCTCGAACACGATCCATGATTTAGTTACAAACTACTAGCAGTCTGTAACAATCTCGCTTGAATAACAGTCAACAAGCAGCACGAAATGACAGCTAGCCATCCATTTCCCACTCGTATGTGACAGCGTATTCTACTTCCGTTCACCGTCATTTTACACAACCCCACCGGGCACCCTTGCAGCTCGCTTGATCCAACTGCAGCTTGCGCTGTACTAAGCTTTCGTCCACGTTTCTCTCAGTTCTCGTATATTCCGTATCGTGCCTCTGCAATGGAATTTGCGTTCCTACCGTTTGAGATTCATGGATGTGAGAAAGTGCACACTAACCTTCGCACCTAATTTTGTGCAATTTGACTCTCATACTCGTCTACATTACTTGTTGAGATATAGTAGGACCCTGACATCAGAGGTATAGCAGTTGAGAGTCGAGACACGATGTGCAACTTAGACTCCACACATTTTGTATGCATGCTTATTGCTTAGCAACTCCTCTAGCTTTCAACGACTAGGCTACAAGCTAGCATGTCCAAGAACGACATGAACCAAATCATGCAAGCTCGGGAAACAAGGATGGTAGTGTGCTCTCGCATCTGCCAGCGAACACAAAGTCTGCCTTCCGGTCTTTGTCACTCGGATCTAGATTTAAGATGGCGACCTTGCCGTTGTCTCTGTTCCAACCATGTCAGTGCTTGACCCGGTACGCATAGGTGGATGCTGGACGAACCTGAAAAAAGACATCTGTGAAAAATCCTTGAGCAATTCATAATCAGCAACGTACCGTAGAAGATGTGCCAATGATGAGGCAAATATCTGCCTTGTAAATGATGTTGTTGTTTTCGTCGAGGTGATACGGCTTTTCCCCAAACCACACTACACCTGGGTGCGCCAACATGCCACAGGCCGGACACCGCGGAAGGCGTTCCTCAGGAATATGGAGTTCTTTCGACCCCGCCTCATGATAGTCCTTGAAGGACGCTTCTGCAAGGCCGAGCGCAGGGCACAGCGGATTGGTGCGGTCCTCTGCGAGGTAGTCACAAGTAGTACATCGTACATCGTACATCGTAAATCCTTCCATGCATTTCGAGAATAGAGTTCTCAAAAGCCGAACTGTCTGTTGTGGTGACTGATCTGGGTGGGAGGAACTCGACGAGCGTGTTCAGAGCGGCCGTAGATAGACAATCGACATTCTGCGTCACGAGATGAGAGCTCTTTGCATCTGGTGCAACTTTCTTCAAGTACAAGGCACAGACATCTTTGCAATGATTTCATGAGCAGGATTGGGTCTAGCTTGCCGCGCCCTAAGCAAGAGACGAGTCAGTTCCCAAGGCACACGTGAGATTCTACACATGGTCCTGCGGTAGTGATAAAACTGCCAAACTAACGACAGATTCTCAATAAATGCTTCAGGAGTAGCTAGGGAAGCAGCATCGAGCGACCGCCACAATCCACCGCCATCGCGGAAGGTAGGTATACCTGATAAATGTTCAGCCTGTGTCCCGAGAGTAGTTCAAAAAACCAGAAGCTGCAGAAAGGCCAGCTCTCGCAATGACAACAATGTTTTCGCTGTCGCGAAAGGCCTCTCGAAATACCTCGGTTGATGAAAGTCCTGACATCCTCGATATTGAACCTACTTATGTCCCGTCGTCGTCGGTTTGGAACTTTTCTCCCGCTACGTTAGTAGTGAGTTCAAGATAACCATCTTTCCTTTCATTTATGTAAATAACTTGTACTTACTTTATTTTCTGGACGACTTTGGCACCACCCTAACAAGCTTGGTAGTAGCTGCTTTCCGTGGCATTCGCCACTTATCAGCATGATAGCAATTGGCAGACTGGCGCGTGTGCTTGACGATATTGCAACATGCGCAGCGAACGGTAAACCTTTGCGACACCGAAGAATACAGTCGCACTCAAAGATATAAACTTTCCCTATGTTAGACCACAAAATCGATGTCCCCTTACGTCTGCCGGAAAAGCGTCCCCCTTTAGAACAGACCAAATAGTATGACATGTTGGTCAGAATCCGTATTCCAGGAGTTTCAGAGTTGCTGTCAAAGCGATCACACGACTTGAGAGTAGTCACAGATCTATTTTTACCTGTTACTCCGAAGGCGTTGAAGGACACTGGTTAAACGCACCTGAGCCC
>JBBPTV010000648.1:0-17286 GCA_038094275.1 Tubosaeta brunneosetosa | reverse complement strand
GAAGGTAGTCACAGAATGCATGGACCCTGCCAAGGTAGGCTGGATCACTCTCATACCTCTCCTTAATAAACCTTAGTGCCAAGGGCACATTCCAGTTAGGCTTGCCTGCCAGTTCCTGAATGAGCCCAATTACCTTTGCATGCCTTCCTCCCTCAGTCTTCAGGCTGCCCTCATTTCATCACCACTTTGCCCCCCATTGCTCTCCAAGTTCTTGGGTCGAAAGACATCCTCCCAGACCTTCTGTGTGTTCTGTCCACAGCTCTGTGATGGTGTGGACAGGCTGATATCAATAGTAGGGAAGCCAATCACTGTCTTTCCACTCCCACTCATGGGCATCAAGATGGACCTGGCCATAGCGTCTCGAAAGGGCAGCCCATGCTTCTGAGTGTGTGTCTGATGTACTGGAGGCAGGGGCAGGGATAGGGGCAGATGCAGAGGGGCCTGGCAGGTCTGAGTTGGATGCTGGTAGGTCCATGGTGGTTCTTGAGACAGGATGGTTGGTGGTCAGAGGCCCAAGGGCTGGTGGGAAGGGGATGGCTGCAGGTGCGCATATCAGTCCAGGGATAGGGAGCCATGAGGACAAGGCTGGAGATGATCCTGCTTACCTGGTGATGCGGTCCCACTCCTGGAGGCTCTCTGGCCTGGCCTCTGTTGCTGGGCAAGCTCTGCAAGCAGCAGATTCTGGGTGACAATGTGCTTCTGTACCTCAAGGTGAAGAGCCTCATTTTCTGCCCACTGTGCCTGCTGCTCCAATGACAGGTTGGTGAGAATCCCCTGCAGGCTCACAACAAGATGGTGTGGCAGGTTCTCAAAGGCAAGGCGGGAGGCCTGCTCTGCACTCACCACCTGTTGAACTGACTGGATGGCAAAGGCATGGAACTGTGGGGTGTTGAATGGGTGGAACTGGAAGACTGGAAGCTGGGGGTGTTGAGAGTACAAGATGGCACCGTCCTGAAGCAGGACAGTACAAAACCAAGTGAGGACAGAGAGGAACTGCCTCAGAGCAATGTCAATTGAGAGTGGTGAGCTTTGAACATGGTCCTGCAGCTCTGCCTGGGCTGACTCAATAAAGGGGAAGACATGACATGTAGTGTCAGCCATCGTCCACTCATCCACCAGAGCTGAGGATTTACCTAGGCAGCCACGTGGGAGTGCATACTCCTCAGGACGACAACCATTGTACATCCCTGCTCCCAACAGGGCATCCAGGGGGAAAGCACAATCATAGACAGAGTTGAATGACCCACTCTCATTCCATCCTCCAAGAGCCTTGGTGCCACTGGAGCTGGCACCATGTGCATGTGCAGTCAGAGCTGCATAGTGGTGGCCTGCATGGGTCTTCTTAGTGATGTTGATATTGTTCTTCTTGTGCATGATCGTGACACGCTCATGATGGTCTGCACACAAGTGGTCAGCACAGCATGCCTGGCCCAGCATGCCAACAGAGAGCTCACTGTCATATGACATTGGTTTGGTGGGAGAGCCTGCATAGAACACATGGTGGGAGTACCACTCCCAGTGCCCATACTCACCATACTGCTTGTTGGAAAAGTCAGGGGCAAAGCTTGGGGGTGAGCAGTCCAGGGCATGGAAGTGTGCAAAGAACATGAAGGTGAGAGCCCCAACAGCACAGAGCTCCACCTGGTGGTGTCAGATGACACCATGCTCATCCACACAACCATGCTGGTTGTGGTTTGCATTGTCTGCAAGGGCAGCAAGGACCTGTGTGAAGTGGCATGCATGACCATGAGCATCACCATCACTCACCATGATGGGGCTCACCTCAACCTGTGTTGTCTGATCCAAGGGCACCATGGTCCAAAAGAGGTTAGACCACTGGAGCATGCGGCAGCTCTCACCTTGGAAGGCCGTTGTTGACAGGAGCAACATCACACAGTCACACAGACCTACAAAGACCTGCTGTCGTCCTGAGAACTCAGTCAATGCCCAGAGCAAGCATCACACAAGTTCCTCATTCATGTATGTGTCAGACGTGGTCCTAGCAGCCTTGACAGCCTGCAATCTCTCAATTCTGCTTGGCTCATTGTGCTTTGAGGCAGACTCAAATGCCCGGATGCGCATGTCCTTTTGGAGGCTCACCCTGGTCTCATGGTCCCTCGGATGCTCGTGCTCATGGTTGAGCTGGTGATTCTCCAGTGCATTGATGACTTGTGTGATGTGTGACTTGCCGAGCGAGGAGCCCTCAATCATCTCGGACCTGCTTCCACGTTTGAGCTGTGAGGGGGACAGCCTGGTGAGCATCCACATGCTGGAAGACGGCGTGCACACGATGCACCTTCTCATGGGTGGACTCATGGTGGAGGAATGCCGCCACTTTGGTGGCGGTGACAGGGAATGCTGGCAGCACCACACGTGATGAATCACTCGCAGCAAGCTGCTCCTGCTCCTGCTCGAACCACATGTGGTAGTTCTGCACCTGGCAGGGATAGCTCTTCGCCGTCCCCTTCCCTTCCATCTCCTTCTGTCCAATCCTGATGTGGGTGTTGTGTGTCTCCTGCTCGAGCAGCACCAGGAAGCGCTGCGTGCATGGCAAGACAGTCATGGCTGCAGGGCCACAGCTGCCCACCCACTGAGGGCATGGGAGTGGGGGTGATGCTGTCTCCTCAGTGGAGGGGTACAGGTCCGACGGGCGAGCGCAAATGCCCGCTTCGTGCAGTTCATGGCTTAGGAGTGAGGACAAGGGGGCCTGCCCAACAGTGTGTTGCCCTGCCATCTCCTCAGTGGAGGGGCAAAGGTCTGACTGGCGAGCGTGAACGCCCACTTTGTGTGGTTCATGGCTTGGGAGCGAGGATGAGTGGGCCCGCCCAATGGCATGTTGCCCTGCCATCTCCTCAGCAGGGGGGTGAAGGTTCAACAGGTGAGTGTGAACGCCCACTTCATCTGGTTTGTGGCATGTTCATGCACACTTTGCAGCGTGGTGTGACATTGAGTCTGAGCAGAGGGATGGTGACGGTGGGCGTTGAGCAGGCGCCATGGGTGGTGGATGACACAGTGGATGGTGTTGGTTTGATGAGCGAGCATGCACATGTGCTCGTGGGATGGGGGCTGAGGTCAGGGTCAAGGTCAGGGAAGGGAGGGACACACATGCGCGCAGCCTCCGTTGTGCACCAAGCCAACGGGGAGAATGGAATGTAAGCTGTGAAGGGGAGTGAATGGAGCAAACGGAATGAATTGAGTGGCACGTGACTCACCTCGGCACCCACAGCCCCCTGTTGTATGGACAGAACAGAGGGATCAGAGGGAGCGAGGCTCCCTGGGCCATGAAGTGCCCGGTTTCTTCGATGGCTCCACATGAAAGGGCTGGGCTGTCAAAGAGAATGAATGGAGCGAATGGAACGAAAGGAGCGGTGCATGACTCACCTTGGCGCATGCAAGTGGTGTGGCACCCTGCCATGCAAATGAAGTGGATCAATCGAAAGGAGCGAGGCTCCCTGGGCCATCAAGCACCCAGTTTCTTTGTTGCTTCCATGTGGAAGCACTGAGGGAATGAATAGAGTGAAAGAAAAATATCAGTGAACGAATAGAATGAAATGAGCAAAGGGGTACATACCTACAACTGACACTGCCTTGGGCCACGAGACCCTCAGTCTCTTCACTGGCTCTGTTTGGAAGCGCAGATGGTACGGATGGGCTGGAGAAAGGGAAAGAAATTGAGTCAGCGAATGAACAGATTGAACCAAGTGAGGGGTCACTTACCACTTGAAGCCCCCTCTGCCCCCTCTTTGCGTGCAGATGGAATGGGACACATCCGGTCTGCACGATCACAACATTTCATATGAAAGCACGGGAGGACTGGATGGGGTGGACAAAGAGAAAAGAAAAGAAATCAGCAAACAAATAGATTGAACAGAGTGGACAGTGGCTCATCAGCAAACCAACCATAGGCTGTACAGGTCTGGACAGACATGTGTAGTGTCACAGACATTATAGGAAGGTACTTACTATTGTAGAGGTTCACAGGGCTGTGTAGGGCTGTGAACTCAGCAGATGAAATGGCCCCATTGCAGAAATTCTTGGCTGCACAGATCACACAGGTGTCCACAGATGTTGACAGAAATCATATATTCATGTACACTATACAAACAATTTACACTAATCCACCTCCATCCTCATCCTCGCAGTCCTCATCACGAGCATGCAGCTGCACCACCCTCATCCGCCTCATTCTTGTTGGTGTGGCACCGCCGTTCGTCCTCCTTGTTTTCATCCTCATCACGGTGAGTGCGTGTTGCATTCCATCGTCCTTGTTAAAGTATCTAAATAAGGGCAGCAATGCCCAACTCAGAATGCGCTGCAAGTACTGAGCACAACTCATATTCACCTAAATAAGGGCAGCAATGCCCAACTAAGGTAAAGTAAATACAGAGTACTAAGAATGGAGCAAGATCTCACCTCAGAATGTGCTGCAAGTACTGAGCACAACTGAGGTGAGACGAAGGAATCGGAAGGGTTAAATAGTGGCGAATATACGCGCTCGCTAAACTCCGGAAAGGTCCGGAACGGGATAGGCGAAACTAGGCACGCTGCTTTGGGAATTGACAAAGGGCGCAGCAGCGCGCGTTCGGAGGGAGTAGGAGCGCCACCAAGCGATCTACACGAGGTAAGACTATACTATAATAGGTGTAAGAAAGTCCGAATAAGGTAGAATGAGAAATGAGCGAGAAATGACCGGAGTTGGTTTCTGTGCGAACTCCGGAGATGTCCGGAGTTATACTTTGACAGTCCTCATCCTTGTCGCTGTGGTGTGCGGTGGTGCCGTTGCACCCCCTCGTTATCCACATTGTCATGGTTGTGGTTGGTGTACTGTTGCGCCGCCTCGCTTTTCGCCTGCCCTGTCATCGCCGCATGGTGGCAGTGAGTGGGGCACTGCACCACCCTGATGCTCGTCGTCGTGTGGTGGCACGCCATTGTGCAGCCCTCGCCCATCCTGTTGTCGTGTGGTGGCTATTGGGCAGCGGGCAGGCCATCACCTCGTCTCACCCTCCCCGTCGCTGTTCCTCGCCCTTGTCGTCACTGGCAGTGTGGTGGTGGGTGTGCCGTTGCACCCCCTTGCCCTTGTCGTTGTTGGCGCTATGGTGATGGTGTGCCATTATGCCCCCTCATTGTCGTTGTTGGGATGGTGTGTCTGCGCCCCCTCATCCGCATCCTTGCCGTTACGGTAGAGGTAGGCACGGTGCTATCCCCCTGCCCATGCCGTCATCGTGGCATGCCTGCACCCCCTTGTGCCACTCCTTGTCGTCATGGTGGGGGTAGATGTGCCATTGCGCTGCCATCGTTGTGGCTGGTGTACCCACACCCATCCTGCTCATTGTTGTTGGCGCCGTGGTGGTGTGCCATCACACCCCCTCGCCTGCGCGGCCGCACCATCATTGTTAAGGTGGGGGTGGACACACTGTCGCACTCCTGCCATCATGGTTGGTGTGCCCACACCCCCTCATCCTGCCTCAAGTCATCAGTGCCGTGGTGGTGGTGTGCCGTCGCACTCCCTCGCCCACACCCTCATCGTTAAGGTGGGGGTGAATACACAGTCGTGGCTGCCGTCATCGTGGTTGGTGTGCCCACACCCCCTCGTCCTACCCCTCGTCGTTGGCGCCGTGGTGGTGGTGTGCCATTTCCCCCCCTCGCCCACGTCCTCATTGTTAAGGAAGGTGAGGGTAGACGCGCCGGTCCCCTCGTCTGCGTCCTCGTCGTTAAGGTGGGGGTGAATGCGCCATTGCGGCTGCCATTGTTGTGGTTGGTGTGCCCACACCCCCTCATCCTACCCCTCGTCATTGGCACCATGGTGGTGGTGTGCTGTCACCCCCCCTCACCCACGTCCTCGTCGTTAAGGTGAGGGTAGACGTGCCGGTCCCCTCGTCCATGTCCTCGTCGTCATGGTGAGAGCAGATGCCCTGCTGCGTCCTCTTGCGCCCCCTCAGCTTGTCGTTGTCGTTGCAGTGGGGTCAATGGGTGTGCTGTTGTGTCCTCACCATTGCCGTCGTTGTCATGGGCAGACTGCTGTTGGCGCGCGTGATTTTTCCATGTCACCGTGGTTGTTGGCACTGTGGTGGTGGAGATGGTGGGGGGCACTTTGCCATGTTGCCACAGTCGTTGTCAGTGCTGTGGAGGTGGGTGCACCGTTGCGTACCTTTGCCCACGCTGACATTGTCGTGGACACAACGTTTTGCGTCCTCAGTGGGGGTAGGCATCGTCATGGGTGTGCCCTCGCCGTCCTCCTCGTTTTGGTGATGGTGGAGCCATCATGTTGTGGTCACCCTAGCGCATGATGGCAGTGGTGGGCTGTCACATCGTTGTCTTGAGAGTGGTGGGGCCGCTCTGTTGTCTGGTCAGGGTCGTTTGTGTGGTGGGCACACCATTGCGTGCCCTCACCCTCGGCATTGTCTTGATGGCAAAGCCATTGCTTGCCCATGCACGTCGTCATCATTGTCGTCATGGTGGGCATGCTGTTGCAAGCCCTCGTCGTCATCATCATCGACGACGTAGTGATGGGCATGCCATTGCACACCCTCACCACAGCCGTCATCGCCGTGGGCTATGAAATGTCACTGCACTGCCCTCTTGGTGGTGGTAGATAGTGGGCGTACCTGCTATGCCAACTGGCTGTGGTCATCGTTGTGTGGCGGTGACCATCATTGGTGTGAGGGTGGGCAAGGGACTTGTGGGTAAACAAGCAGTAGTTGGGGTGAGTGTGGGTAATACGTGAAAAAGGTTGACTGCGACATGCGAAAAGAGTCACATGACTATTTGCTTCGAAAATTTCTCTAAGTCCAAGGTCATTAGGAAAAAAAAGGTACACTTATCTAGTATTTGTTGTATAGTACCAAGTATGTAAATTTGGCTAACATAGCCACACAGCCACTGGTCTCTGTACAGGCTCCCACAGAGTGGCCTATATCTGTGAAGGCTATACAGGGCTGTAGGAAAAGCAGTACTCTGTGATCCCTGTGCTCAAAAAGGCTGGTTTGCTGATGCTTACCTGGTACATGCTCCTCGGGCAGTGGAGTGCCTGGTTTTCTTGTTTGTTCCATGCAGAAGTGCAGGAGGGAAGGGGGAGACTGGACGAAAAGAAAGAATAGTCAGTTGGTGAACAGAGAGATCAAATGGAATGGAAGCCTTACCTGCCCAAAAGCTTCCATCCTTCCACTCCTTGCACTCTCCAAGATTGTGGAGAGAACGGCCATGTGCATGATCAGAACAATCGTGTTCAATCAATGCTGGCTGGGGCAGGCATGGTCAGTCTGGGCTGGACGGGCAATGGGCAACAACCAGCAGTTTGGTCGTCACCTTGCATGCCTGTGGGCACGTGTGAGGGCCTTCTCCAGATCCTCACAATCCACAAATTCGCATTTGCGGTCAGCAACGAGCACACTTGACTCGAGGGGAGAGAGCGGGTGGAACAGCACCAGTCAAAGTGAGCACGGGAGCACGCACGTGCCTCTGACTTCACTCAATGAAACGTGATCGTTCGGTCATGTGCACTACCTTACATGGACGGCACAGCTGTGGCGCACAACATGCCCGTGCCGAAATCGAACCTTAGCGAAAAAAAAATCGACCGGACCATGAGCACCCATCAGCAGTTCTCTGACGGGCCTGTGACATTATACCCATCTCACACTGGCTGGCCAATTCATCAGCAGGGAGGTACTCACACATCTCGCCACCTAGCCAATGTGTACCGGTGGTTAACTGACCGGCCCATGCTAATTTATAGCTCTCTGGCCGACAGCAGTTTCCAGTGGTCACCAGTTCTCTGACTGGCCCGTGAGATTATGCCCATGTCACGCCGACTGGCCAATTAACCAGCTATGATTTCCCCCACAACTCGCTGCCTGGCCGATACGCAGGACTGGTTCATTGACTGGCCAATGCCATTTTTCGACTTACGGCTGACCGGGCAATGTGCAACTGTCAGCAGCTCTCTGACCTGCCGATTTCATGATGCCTATGTCACACCAACGGGCCGATTAACCAGGGAGGGGAGTTCTCACCCATCTCGCCGCCTGGCCGGTGTACACCACTGGTTCACTGACTGGCCTATGCCATATCTGGCAGATGGGACGATATGCACCTGTCCGTGGTTATCTGACCTGCCCACGAAGTTTTTAAATCCACATGTCACACCGACCGGCCCATATGCACCGGTCAGATGTCAACTGAGCAGCCCACGACGTCCAGCAGTGCCAGTCTGACACTGATCAGCCAATCTCCAACCACAGTCAACTGTCCAGTCTACTATGCCACACCAGTCCTTGATTTCATGGTTTAGACTACCCTCAAGTTTGAAAATTTTGAAATTTTGCATGCAGTCCGGCCACACACCTCGCCAACAGTCTGAACGACCCACTCAACCCCCCGCTTCGCTGACACCATCCAAGATACAATTGTTTACGCCTTGCAGCATGCAGATGACCACCGGTGAGATGTGGTGGCCAAGGCATGAAACTAATTGCCCCCAACTATAATGTAACACGCTCAAAAGTCTCGCCGAAATTAACAATGTTGAGAAACACACTTCACCGAACGAGTGCATTTTTTGAAGTCCTATATAGAGATCTTTGCATCTATGCTCTCATATTCTACCCAACCTGCAAGAGGGAGTGAGTAAAACCTATGCATACTCCCCCTCATGTAATAAGCATAGCATATTCATTTACCTTTCACCAAGCTGACCCCATGCTGAACTAGCTTTCCGCTCATGAAGCAAACCAAACCCAAGTTGTAGAGAAGGCACAGTCCAAATGTGCCCAGTTCCAAAATCACCTCATCGTACTCGCCGACGGTGAGCATGAGATCATACCAGCGAATGTTGGTCTTTGGATCTTGGTGTAATGGCGTCTCCCTGTTGACAATAAGGGTAATTGCGGTGAAGACCGAATACCACAACTTCAGGGCTTTGTGCAGATGAAGAACTTTGTCGTCCTCCTTGAGTGTCTCCATAACTTGACACCCGGCCAAATACAGTTCTGGATGAACGATAGCCAGCAGCAAATTTAGGAGGCAAGTGGTTTCTCTTTTCGCTATCAAGAATGTGAATCAGCCAGTCAGCAAACCATTTACTATTGGCCAATTCAAGTGACAGACTTCTGATGAACGCTGGCCGATCTGACATTCATACTAATTACACTGAATTGGCTGGCATTGATTAGACTGTCATTTTTGGAGAAATGACACATTGACTGGCCGGCAATTCACACAATTTGTTACTGCATGGGGTCGTGCAAATGTGTGGCTAAACTTTAAATTAGGCCTTGGCCTGCAAACTCTGACAATACTTCAAATCTTGTCATAGTTATAAATAAAAATCAATCTGGACATGTACTTGAGCTCAACATATTGTCCATTGTGAAATATTTGAAGTATTGTCAGAGTTTGCATGCTAAGGCCTAATTTAAAGTTTAGCCACACATTTGCACTGCCACTAAACTTCAAATATTTCGACCAAACTTAATGTGTGCACATACACCATGTTTGTGCTGAAATCTCAAGGTTAGTTTAGACTTGAAATGTTGGTGCTTTCTGGTTGACAGGTTCTACTTAAAGTACAGGATTGGCATTCAAACCATAATTAAAACCCATCCTAAATCCTGAAAGATTTGTTGGGTCACCAGGGTGGCCACCACGGGCCAAGTACATGATGTTACATAAGCTAGTGCCAAATTCGTCACCTTTCCTGTGATCGGTCAACTCGATTGACCAAATGAAAATTCTCTCCAGCAATCTATCGGGTCATCCTTCGATGATTGCTCATAAATTGTGGCATGCCAGGCAAAACCTGCTACAGATTAGGTGCAAGAAAATTCGGGCTGTCCACATCCGAGCACGTTTTTCCACCTACCAAGCTCGCATGTACCAAACAACGCACCAGCCTGGACATTCCCAGATCTAGTTGCAATAAGAGGAGTATGGCTGTTTCAGGACTGCTTCCTCGAAGGGCAGTAGACGAGTTGATAGCCGTGCGGGCCTTTGAGGATCTCAGAAGTTGTACCAGCAAGGAAGTTCGTGCTCGCTTTGAGAGTTGGAGAGAGTTTTGGTGTGTGGAACTAATGAATGAAGGGAGTTGGCTAGGTATATGTAAGTACAAGATATGTAGTGTAAACGATAGAATAGCTTACCTCCAGTCAAGTACGAATGAGACTGGAGGAAAGGAACAGTGCATGCACCTGTGTGTCACCATAAACATGAAACATTAGTAATGTTTATGTAACTTACCTTTGTTACTAATTAGAGAGGATAGCTACTGCTACAGCGCTTCAGCACTACATGCAGCACTCAGCAGTCCCTCAGTGGTGAGTGTGTAGCTGAAGATTGTGCCGCCAGATTACAGATAAGATTAGCTTCAGCATTATATAATATCTTTGTTGATTGCATCACATGTTGGGCCCGCCACTACTGTCTGCTTATGCTAGCTGCCTGCCGACCCGCACTTTGCATCACGTGCTGGGTGTGCCATGACTATCAGCTTATGCTAGCAGGCCACCGACTTCGTGCTCGCTGTCACCGACGATGAGCAGCATATCTAGCTCATTTCTCACTCAATTTTCATGTGGCTTTTAATTATTGAATACCATCGTCCTTTTCGGTACAATACATCATATATAGCTCTACTACTTCGTCAGCAACAAAAGGTCCATGCACATGTACATTTATTTGTTGATCGTATCATGTGTTTGATCAGCACTGCTTGTCTAATGTGTGCGCGTCGCTCCTGCCGACCAGCAACTGTGTGCAAAGGGTCCATGCATGTCTTTCGGGCCAGGAGCTGCCGGGTCACGCAGTTCTGTGCTGGCAGAGTTCGAACGCATTCTCCACCTTCATGCAAGGCGTCCTCCATGCTCTCCCTCACAATGTCAGTCAACATTGGTGGGAAGTTGTGTTGGTGAGTAGTGCTATCAAGGCGTCAGCAGCCTTGTGGATTCAAGAAGACTGCTTAGCAGCCAAATGGACGCAATTTGAGCATGCGGTATGGGTTTCTGCCTTTCGTGCTTGTGTCACCCTGATCCCAATCATCAGCCAAAGCTTGAGGCATGCGAGTACGTTTCACAGAAACACAATCAGAGGTTGGAGCATTCATGAAGAACATGGCGCTACTTGTGATTTCTCTGACACTGGTGGATCTGTGGATCTGACGTGTCTCGTGCAAGGTTTAGACAACAATGCAAATGTACATTCGTGGAGCTAATGATTCTGTCTATTCGTTGTCATCACTGCTTGATGATGATGAAGTGTCATCAATTTCCTTGGGTGTCTTTGAGTTGCCCCCATGAGCATGTTGGGGCTTATAGACCATCTTGCCTGCAGCATAATGTGCTTTGTTCTGGGCAGTGCAAGTAGCAACCTCACCATCTGTAAGCTTGACCCATTTGCATGATGCTGACTGCAAGGCAATAAGTAATTTCTCAACATGCTGTTGGCCACCAATCTTTGCTGGGTTTCAAACATGCCCAGACACTGGCCCAACCAAAGCAATGCCATATCATTCGACAATCTGGCGCTCGTAGTTTGTGTAGTTCATCTTCACTTCTGTGAGACATTATGTTCGGTTAGGATGTCCTCTTGAAGAATCACACTTAGTCATTGATGGCATGGTATTGAAGGGATGACATACCAAGCCCCTCCTGAATAAGACTGCGACAGTTGCTGATGACGCCATTGAGTGGACATTGATGTTTTGCTGCAGGGACATCTAATATAGTATAATAGTTAATTTGATGCGCTCAAGGACAACAGTGATGACATACCGATCCTGCTGACCACCCAGGATTCAAGTCTGAGTGCCAAGTGGCGCGGTTCTATGTCGAGAACAGTGTGCACGAATTTCTCAGCCTTTTCGGTGAAAAACAGTTTTGGCTTGGCATGATCTTCAACAGTTCCTTGGACTGCAATAAAGAAACCTTCAATGCCAGTCTTTGAGCACAAAGCAGTCCACTGAACGAGCATTAGAGCTGATGAAAATAGTGAATGGAACACATACCTCGCGATCCATCTTGGTAAATGCAGCGCTAACCATTTGATTAACTGCCTTCGGGTTAGCACGTGTGGATTGCACCTTCGAGTCACGAGTGTCCTGGAGCCTGGCCATCAGGTCCCGCTTGCAGGCAGGACTGAGCCCCTGGTACTCCACCAACAGGTCCCTTTTGTGCTTCGCAATGAAGTGCGGGAGTTTGAAGCGGCTGCCTTTTTCAAGGCCAGCGTTGGCCTCACACAACTTCTGTTTCATGAAGGCATTCCAAGCATTTGTACAATGGTGTTCACACAACCTAGTGTCGAGAAGAAGCTGTGTGCGGGTCCACTTGAGAGTCCTAGACAAATTTGCTCTAAAAATCTTAATGAGATATTAAACGGGCTACATACCGTCTGTGTCTGTTTGCAAGGTTGTGTGCTTCTTGTGCAAATGCTTGACGCGTAGCAGAAAAATCTGTGGCAAGTGCAAGATGGCAGGTACAACGCTCTTCCTTCTGTGCATTCGTTAGTCTTGCACGTACATGCTTACTGTTGATAACAGAGATGCGCGCCATCGGACAGAGACTGAGGGGGGAGGCAATAAATTTGATTGCTTTATATACAGTGGAGAGCAGAGTGAAAACCAGATGAAAAAAAAAAAACACCGTACAGCCAAACGATTCATTCGGATTTACCTGGATTAGAATTAACAAACGAAATTTTGGAGACAAATGCAACTTACCAGTCTTTCGACGGTCCTTGCTTACCATTCTCATAATTTTAAGTATAGGCTCAAACAGTGCTTCAGGGACACCGTTCTTGGCCAAATTAGCCATCCAAGACTCGGGCTCGTATCCGGGTGACTGATAAATCCCCATCCAGATTTCATTTACCGTGGTTGTGCCAACTTGATGCCCATCAAGCAACGCACAGATTTCGTTGGTGATGCGGTCATACCCAGCATCATGCTGCTTGTTGTGGGTGCCCACAAATGGATCCATTGCCATAAGGTAGAAGTGGTTAGTCACTGCTAACCCTTTGTTCTTCCTATGCATCGATGTTTGGATCTGTATGTTGGTAGCGCTAGGCCTGCTTGTATCAGGGGTGGGAGGGGTATGCTTGGGGGTGTGGATCGCTGAGTTATGCTTTCCAGGCGACGTTTGGCGAGAAATGGAAGGTCTGGCACTGAATGTGGGCAAGCAAGTGGTGGACTCTTGGTCAGCTGGCCGGATCTTTCTACGTGAGGTAGCACATGCCGTGGCCACCTCAACGTCGCTTGTGGTGACCACTTGGATTGGTCACCTCTTCGATGTGTGCTTGGTCTCCATGGTGCGGTCGATTGCTCGAGTGCCCGGCTTTATCACTGGCCTTGCAAAACCCAGTGTGTGAGGGTCTGGCACCTTGGTGGCATGGTTTGTCGGCGCCAAAATAAAGGGCAGAGCCTTGCTGGGGTTACGGCGTGATTTGTTCGCAGTGGGCGACTCAGGGATAAGTGCTGAGCTATGGATCTTGGGGGTTCCAGGGTTAGAGTCAGAGTTGGAGCTAATAGAAATATGGGAGTGGTCGCTCTCATCATCAGTGACCTCGGGTAGTGGGATTGTGAATTTTCCAACACGCTTCAATGGTCCAGACATTCGGTCAGAGCGCATGACCGCAATATCATTGGTGAATTCTGTGGCCAGTGAGAGAGGGTCCCTCCGCCACTTCTCCCGGATAGTCACATATTCAGGGGAACAAACGATGAAGGGTTCAGGGCTATGGTCGGAAGCAATAGGAGAATTGGCGGCCTCATGGACACTTGATGGCAGTGAAACAAAGACACGTGAGTCATGGGAGGACAAGGTCATGTTCGAGATGTCTGTCATAGACGTGCGATGAGAGGCTAAAAATTGTGTCGACAATGAGATATCCCCGTTGGAGAGATCTTGATGGGGTAAAAGAACTGGAGTCGATTGGATCATTGGATCTGGGAAAATGAAGGGCGAGTCACGACTCGCTGATATCTGTTCGTCAAGGTGAAGACCTAGTATCCAAAGTCAAATAACAGATGGCGAGAGTTGAATAAAAAAACTTACTAGTGGTTGTTGAAGGTGGAAGTTCAACAGTATTCCATCCAAACAAACGCTCATGAACAGCTGGAAGGTACTCGTTTGTGAAGAATTCCATGATGTACTGGATGCTCATGCGCTCTATGTCACCATTGACACGATGCGAAAGTGTGATTGAAGGTTTTGCTATGGGGAGAGCATGGCCATCCGCCTTCTCGAAGATGAAGTCGGCAGACAATTTGATCTCGACATGCGCCTTTTCAGAAGCAATTGAGAAAACGGTTCATTAGTTACAATACAGTTCTTACCGGCTCTCGAATCAGGAATAGGTGATCCAACTGGCTTTTATTCATGGACATTTTTTGACAGTAGGTGCGGGGCATGGACGGAACTAGTGGAAAGCAATAGAGTTTGTGAATGTTGGCAGCTGGATCGGTAGCGCTTTAATACTATGCTGTGTCGTAAAGATAACGGATTGGTGTCCATACCATGAATAGGCTATGTTTTATATGCATCGAAGTACGCACTGTTGGTGAGGTCAGAAATGGGATTAAGTATGACCTTTGATTGGCTTTCCTTCTTCTCCTTCGGTGCACCATCAGTCATTTGACAGTGTCTCAATCATGCTTGTCTGTTGGGATTGGCCAAGTTGCTGGACACGAGTTGAGTTGAGTTCAGAACCCGCGGTCAGGGCGCTGTACAATTTTGCTGCTTGTCTTGCACACGATCGCCACATGGACATCTTGGAGGACAGGTGAGTTGACAGTACAGTTGTTTGTGCTGCCCTCAAAATGGTTGGTAGAGTTCTTTGTTGTTGGAGCAAGTTAATCATTCGTTAATCATCAACCAAACAAACATTGTAATAAAACACTACTCAATGCGTTCTAGGCAATCTGTAAGGTTAATCGCAAGGGCAACTACATCGTTGTCATCGTTGTCATCATTGTTATCCTCCTCCTCCTCCTGCTCATCTCTAGTGTCAGGTGCTTGCTCCCCTGCTATCTCAGGATGCCAACTGCTATACCCATCCAACTTGCAAATCTTGTGAAGGATCTTGCGGTGAGTATTATTTACACGGTGTCATTCGGTGTAGAGTAATTTCATCTTGGCAGCAATCTGTTTATCTCCTGACTCCTGGAGTTTCCGTTCAGCTGCCATAATCTGTTTGTCATCGTGATCAACCCATACAGCTAGCTGGCAGACCTCAACATTCAAGTGAACAATCTCTTCTTTTGATCGCAAGACCTTGAAGTACTTCGTACACATATTGCAGTTTGTGGGCTGTGCCCACGGCTTCGTCAGGACTTCATTGCGTGAGGCCTTGAGAAGTGAAAATTCGCCTAAAGCACTATAGCTGACAACATTGGAATACTCAAGCTTTGGACATGGGGGTTTCTGGCGTGGTGCAAGCTTGTTGTACTATTCGATGGCTGTATGGATTGCTGTAGAACGACATGACAGGGCCTTTGAGATATGTTTCCGCATCTTATAACCTGAGAAACTGTCAAAAGCTAGTGGAAGGTGTAACATGTAACACAAACCTGTTCCAGCAAGATTTGCTTTGGAAAGTTCAAACAGACGCTGAACAACCAAGCCCTCAAGCTCTTCAATCGCACAAATAAAGGTGCGATGCTTGGCATAGTCCTCAACAGCAACATATTCTGGGTCCTCTGTGTCAAAGTATAACTCCGGACATCTCCGGAGTTCGTACAGAGACCAACTCCGGTCGTTTCTCGCCCATCTTTCACTCTACCTCTTTCGGACTTACGCATACCTATTATAGTATAGTCTTACCTCGTGTCGATCGCTTGGTGGCGCTCCTACTCCCTCCGAACACGCGCTGCTGCGCTCTTTGTTCTTTCCCGAAGCAGCGCGCCTATTTTCGCCTATTTTGTTCCGGACTTGTCCGGAGTTTAGCGAGCGCGTATCCTCGTCACTATTTAACCCTTCCGACTTCCTCGTCTCACCTCAGTTGTGCTCAGTACTAGTGGCACATTCTGAGGTGAGACACTACTTGACTTTTAGTACCTTGTACTTACTTTACCTTAGTTGGGCATTATTGCCCTTTATTTAGGTGAATACTAGTTGTGCTCAGTACTAGTGGCACATTCTGAGTTGGGCATTATTGCCCTTTATTTAGATACTTTAACAGGTTATGAGCCCTGCTAGCGCACACTAGCACCATACTCCGTGACCTCGCACAACTCCGCCTACACAGCGTAATCGTTACCGCACCTCCGATGCCCTCCGAAAACTCCTCGATCGTGGAATGCCCCACTCTACTCGGACCTGAAAATTTCCAAGTATGGAAACTACGCATCTCCGCCAAACTCCGCAGGGAAAAGGTCCTCGGAGTCGTACTCGGTTCAGACGTCTGCCCAACTACTGGCGCCTCCGTCTCCGCTTCCGCCAAGCCTCAAAGCTCTGCCTCCGTCACCATCAGCTCAGGAGACGAAGTCCGAAAATGGACTGAGCGAGACGAAAAGGCGCACGGCATCATCCAGGACCACATCTGCGACGCGATCCTTCTCCGAACGGAATCCTATACCTCCGCTAAAGACCTATACGACGCACTCCTAGAACTCTACCAGAAGTCGGACCTCCCCTCCGCCTACCACTCCTATTGCCAACTATTTACATCAGAGTGGGACGGAAAATCCGACATCTCCGAGCATATCGCGTCCATCCGTGCACTGGAAACCCGACTAGCAGGAATGAAGTACGTCGTCGACCCAAAAATCCTCGCGTTCATCCTTCTCCATTCGCTCCCTAAAACTCCGGAATGGAGCACCTTCGCGTCATCGGTCATCAACACCATCGACGAGAGCAAGCTCACTTTCAACTCCGTCGAAATCCGCATCCTCTCCGAAAACGCTAGACTAAAGCTCTCCGCCAAACCCGACTCCGCTCACTCCGCAAATGTCAAAGGAGAACGGAAGAAGAAGAGCGCAAAACATTGCGAGTATCACCAGACTAGCGGACATAGTACGGAGGAATGCCGAAGCTCTAAGTGGTGGCCGCAGGAGCTTAAGGAGAAGTACAAAAAGGAGAAAGCAAATGCAGCGGAAGGAGATCCCAACCCGGACATTAAACCGCCGGACAAAACGAACGTAGCTAGTGCTCATGTAGATCGTGCCTTATACAAACGCATTCAGGCCTACGTCTCGTCCGATCCCAAGAATTCGCCGGAGGAAACGATCATTATCGATTCCGGAGCAACGTCACACATGGTACCTCGACGAGATTGGTTCTCTACGTACTCCGAACTCTCCCC
>JBBPTV010000647.1:0-17373 GCA_038094275.1 Tubosaeta brunneosetosa | reverse complement strand
GTGGGAGAATAGAACATTGTAGAATGCTATGGAATGTGGGGAGACATTGCCATTGTGAGAGAGACAGCTGCAGAGCTAATTGTCCAATGGGATAGTAAAGATAAGGCAAGACAAAAGAAGGAACTGTAGAGTTGAGTCATCTACCTTGGAAAGGAAATGACAACACAAGGAAGTCATTGGAAGAAGAAAGGTGAGGGGACGAGATGACAGTTTGAGATACTACTCAGGGAAAGAAGTAAGCCTGAGAGAAAAAGATAAGAGTTATCACCCAAAGGAAGTGTTGATAGCCTCAAGAGAAAGTTGTAATTGACGATGAGAATAGGAGGAACTAAAGGGAACGATGAGAGAAGTGTACAAAGGACAAAGAAGAAAAAGAATCATAACAATGTTAAAGCCATTGGTAAAGTTAACATTAGATGGATCAATGAGGCTTCTATACCTCATACCTTTACCCTCCATGATGTCTATCATATCCCTAACTCTGGAGTTTGCCTCATCTCTCTTGGACAACTTATGTGTGCAGGTAATACCATTCATGGTAATGTTCATAGACTTGATGTCTTATATGGTGATGGTACAGTTTTAGCACCATTCTACCCTGGTAGATTAGGTCACAATATGTACACCATAGAACATATAGTCCCCAATGCACACCATGCAGCCATTCCTTCTGTGGGATATGATATCATGCATAGATATCCATCTAAAGATGTCCTAAAGCATGCACATAAAAATACTTGCAATTTCCCTGAGGATGTCACATTCCCTCAGGATAACTCTATCTGTCTGGGAGGTGCACAAGGCAAGATGCCTAGCTGCCCCTTTCACCCTGACAATTGTCTCACAACTCAGCCATTTGAACTTGTTCACTCTGACATTAAATCATTCCCTATTGAGTTGTACCATCAGTACAAATATATCATCACCTTCTTTGACTACTTTACATCCTTTGGTTGGACCACACGCTTGTACTCAAAAGATGCTGCACTTACAGTGACAAAACATTTTATACAGATGGTGGCCACCCAATTCAATTCTAAAATAAGAGGATAGATATCTGATGCAGAGGGAGAGTACAAGTCCAATGCTTTTGAAAAGTTGCTGCTAGACAATGGGATCTGCATTTTCCAGAGTGCTCCCCATACCCCACAACAAAATGATTGCACTGAGTGCTTTATGCATACCATTATGGATAAATCAGAAGTGATACACCTTGAGGCTTGCCTTGCTAATTCCTAATGGGAGTTTAGTTGGGATCATGCTGTGCACCTATACAATCACACACCTTTACACTGCCATAATTGGAAAACCCCATATGAGCTCCTGCTTAAGCAATCTCCAGATATTAGCCACTACATGTCTTTGGTTGTGGTGCATATGTACACCTCCCAGAGGATATCCACACCAACAAGCTGGCTCCTAGATCAGAGCTTATAGTGTATCTCAGCATAGCACCTGGCAATGAGAACAACTATCTTTTTATGTGATCCCCAAACAACATTCTCTTTACAGCTGTACAAGCACTCTTTGATGAGTTGCTATTTCCTAAGTGCATGAATCTCAAATGCACCCCATGTGCTAAACCCACTCTTCCAGAAGAGCCTACTGAAATAGAGCTACCACTTCCTGAACCAGAAGAATACCAACCTGCACACCCACATATTCTATGTCCACCTTCTCCTATCCAACCATGTACCCCATCACCAAGACCTCCGCCATCTCCACCATCTCGTGCACCTCAGAGAGCTCCTCACCCTCCTCCTGTTCCTTTTCTGCAGCATCCACAGCACAAAAGGAGAGTGCCACAAAGACCTTGAAATGTGTATGGTGATGACCAACACTCAGTCCAACAGGTGAAAGAGATTGAGCACATGTTGAAATGGAAAGAAAGAGCTGAGAGAAAGTCTGACAATCCTTTTGAGGGTCTATCTGATGAAATGACTGGACAATTTCCTGGCACACCTCCTCTACCTACTGACCCTCCAGCTGCTCCTGAAAGCTCATTTCATGAGGATTCTGATGCTGAGGTTGAGAAGTTATGCTGAGAAGGGGGAGTACAATTTCAGCATTTTCTACTTTCCAAGGTGATAAGTCTAGAATCTGCAGTTGAAATGAAACCTGTATGAGAATGGACATTGAAGGATATCAAAACACTACTGGCCAACCTTCAGGACAAATGGAAAGCTGCCTGTTGTGAGCAGCTTGATATGCTAGAAAAATGTGATGTATTCAAAATCATAGATCAACCCACTCATAGAAAGGTCATCAAAAATTGATGGGTATTTGACATCAAACCAGATGGTTGAAAGCAAGCATGTTTAGTTGCAAAGGGATTCTCCTAGGTCAAAGGCTTGGACTTCGACCAAATATTCTCTCCAGTTGTCTGCTATGAAACAGTGTGACTTATGTTAGCACTAGCTGCACTAGAGAACTGGCATATGGAAGCCATAGATGTCCATAGCACCTATCTATATGGCAGCTTAGATGAAGAGATCTACATGGAACTTCCTGAAGGCTTTGAGTCTTCCAGCTTAAAAGACAAAGTACTCTGCCTAAAGAAAGCCTTATATGGCTTGAAACAAGCTGGGCTTGCCTGGTGGAAGGCTCTTAATGAGTCCATGAAAGAACTCAGCTTTAAATGCCTAAAGTCAGACCTAGGCATCTTCTTGTATAAGAAGAAAGGCTTTCTTATGGTTGTAGCCATTGTCTATGTAGATGATGCAATATTTTGTGGTCCCTCCAAAGTCATTGTTGACAAGATCAAAGGTCACTTTATGAAGAAATGGGAATGCAGAGACCTCGGAGCTGCAGATGAATTCTTGCATATGCACATAAAACAAGAAGGACAAAAGATACTAGTTGACCAGTGTGCATATCTCAATAAAGTCCTAGAGTGCTTTTGAATGACAAATGCCCAAGCTGCCCCCACTCCTCTTCCTATGGGCTATAAACCCACCAAACATAGTGGACCTATTGACTACAAACTTTGCCAGAGATTCCAAACAGTCATCAGATCTTTGTTATATCTGATGTTAGGCACTTGCCCAGATATCACTTTTGCAGTGATTACCCTTTCTCACCATGCTGCCAATCCCTGACAGGATCATCTTGACAGAGCACTTTATATCTGCAAATACCTGGCTTGCACCAGGAAATATGCACTCTATTACAACAGTAGAGGTGCAAGCTTGATTGCATGTACTGATTCAGACCATGCATCCAATCACAACACCAGGCACTCACAGACAGGCTCATACATTAAACTAGCTAACTGCATGTTCAGTTGAAGATCACAGCAACAATCATGTGTATCCCATAGCTCAACAGAGGCTGAATACATTGTATTGTCTGACTGCAGCTGCCAAGATGTTTGGATCAGGCAACTTCTTGGAGAACTTGGATGCAAGCTTACCCCTACTTCTATCTGTGGTGATAATCAAGGATCCATATTCATGGCTTCTAACCCTGTCACTGAAACACAAAATAAGCATGTAGAACTTGAATGGGATGCAATACATGAATGGGTTGAGAATGGAACCATTGAACTCTTTTATATAGAAGGATCCATTAATCCAGACATGTTCACCAAGAACCTTGGACAAGTTTGTTTTGATCAACTTAGATCTCAGTTGGGACTCATCTTCTACTAATGTCAACTATTCATTCTATCATATATGTTCACACAAACCCATTTATTGAACAAGAGGGAGTGTTGAACATCCAGTTCAACGTATTAGGTAGTATTATGTAATATGACCATGTACTATATAATATGAACTGAGTCATCTAAGTTCAAATAGAGTCTTTACCTCTAATTACTGTGTGCCTGCTTCCTGCAACAGCAAGCCCAACACCAAGTGAGTTGCTTCAGTCCTCACCCTCTATGTAATGCTCTGCTCAACAGTGGGCAGGGTTGGACAGAGTTGTACAGATGTCACAGGGCTATGGCAAGGTCCCCTATTATATAGGATTACTACAGGTGACCCACAGGCTACACATAATTAGTAATCCCATACAAGCAACAGCTGTTACACAGGATTAGTAACCCATGCAGCACCATACAGAATGCACAGAGCATCACATATGATCATACATAATACACTTTTTTTTTTCTGCTCCCAATTCACCTTGAGTTTTTAAGCAATCAAAGTCAAATTTATTATAACTAATCTAATATATGTGTGGTTACTCCCCTCACCCTCACCCTCACCCTCATCACCACCACATGTGATAATAAGCCACTGTGCCACTATTGTGTGTCATCATTGTCATCATGGTGATGGGTTTGCTGCCTGCCCTCACTGTTGTCACAGTGGGGGTGCTTTAGCTGCCCTGCTATCATCATCATGGGGGATGTGTGGATGCACCCCCTTGCTGCTTTGTTATGAGTGGTGGGTGCATGGCCACACTGCCTCAACACCCTCATCACTGCTGTTTTCATGATGGTGATGGTGATAGTGTCAGCACATGGTTGGTGATGGGGGTGCAGTTGTGCTATCTGGTCATCCCTGCCACTGCCATCTTCACCATGGTAGTGGTGAGGGTGGTATGTGCCAACTGCTGGCATGCTGTTGTGTGCCCCTCAGTAGGTTATTGCTTCACCCCTGCATCCTTGTTGTTGGTGCTGTGGTGGTGGGTGCACCATTGCATACCCTTGCCCATGTCATGGTTGTGGCAATGTGGTAGTGGCAGTAGGTGCACCATCTCACACCATCACCTGTGTCATCAGTGCTGGGTCAGTGGGTGTGCTGTTGCATACCCTTACCCTCCTTGTCATAATGGGATGGCGGTAGTGGCAGTGGGTGTGCCATTTGTCGTCATCATGATGGCAGTGGTGGCAGCAGGTACACCATTTCACTCCATCACCCTAGTTATCAGTGCTGTGATGGTGGAGGTGCTGTTGTGTCTCCTTGCCTGGTCATTGTGGTTGGGTGCATGCCATTTACCTCACCGTCTTCAATGATGTTGTGGTAGTTGGGGCACTGTTGCACCTTTCTGCCCTTGTTGTTGTTGTGGTTGAGGCTGGCACACTGTTTCACCCCATCATCATTGTTGGCACTGTGGTGGTGGGGGCACTATTGCCTTCCTCACCTTTGTTGTTGTTGTTATGGGGGCCATGCATTCCAGTTGCCTCATTGCTGATGTTGTGGTGGTGGTGGGGGCACTATTGTGCCTCCTCGCCATTGTTGCCATTCTGGTAGGGGCTGGGCATGCCATCTGCCCTGTTGTCATCATCAATGTAGTGGTGGGGGAGGGGCTGTTGCCTTGCCTTGCCCTTATTGTCATTGTGGGCCATGTATGCCAGTCGTCTCATTGTTGACAACAATATTGTGGTGCTGGGGGTGTTGTCACAGCTTCTCAGTCTCATTGCCATTGCAGTGGGGGTTGGGTGTACTGTTTCACCCTGTCATCATTGTGGTAACACTGTGGTGAGGGGGAGGGGCACTGTTGCCTTGCCTCATCCTTGTCAGTGTTGTTGTAGAGACTGTCCACTTGTTGCCATGTCACCAGCAATGTTGTTGTGGTATGGGCACCATTATGCCTCCTCACCCTTGCTGCCATTGTGATGGGGCCATTTGCCCCATAGTTGTTGGTGCTGTGGTAGTGGGGATGCAGTTGCCTTGCCTTGCCCTCACCATTGTTGTCATTGTGGTGGGGGACTGGGCATACTGTTTCTCCATGTCATCTTCATCAGCGATGTGGTGGGGGGCACATTGTTCTCTTGCTGCACCCTCATCATTGTTATTGTGGAGGCTACATGTACCATTCACCTCATCATTGTTGTTGTTGTTTTCATCATAGGTGTTGAAAGGCAGAGGGGCAATGCCCATGCCAGAGGCAGAGTGCAGAGTATAGACACTCAATGACAGTACTTATTTAGAACATTGTGGTTCAAGTACAAGTCTTATTAGAGCTCAGCTACTGAGTTTGAACTTATATACTATATAAGAAAACATATTATATAATATGAATCATCACATGACTGTGAGAGCTATGCTCAACGATTATATTGTGATTCATTCAACACTCTCCCATGCTAAGTATGCACTAGTTTACACAAGCATAAGAGATAGTAATATACAAAACTTCTCCACTATTTAGGTAGGAAAGGAAATTAACCTAAGTTGAGAACGAAATTTCTCAAACTTAACATATCCCAGATTCTTTGTAAAGATATCTGCTGGGTTTTCATCACTATCAATATAAAAGATTTCAATGTCTTTATTGATGATGGCATCAAGAATAGAATGGTATCTAATGTGGATATGGTGTGTAGCCTTTTTGTTTACAGGGTTTTGGGCAGTAAAAATTGCACCCTGATTGTCTGCACAAAGAGGGATTGGCTTGAGTTGATACCCAAGTTCTCTGAACATCTGTTTAATGCCTATTATGTGATTACAGCAAAAAGACATAGAAATATATTCAGCTTCAGTGGATGAGGTAGTAGTGACCTTTTGAAGGTGTGAATTCCACATAAAAGCTGCATTCGCAAGTTTCAGAAAATATCCTGTCTGTGAGTGAGAAGTAGGGAAATCTTTGCTCCAATTAGAATCCAAACAGCCAATTAGGCTGGAACCACTTTTTCCATCATAAACAAGAGTTAAATCCCGAGTGTCAATTAAATATTGACAGAAGTAAAGGGCTCTATCCAAGTGTTCCTTGGATGGATTAGCAGATTGTCATGCTAATCGCATAACCACAAAGGCAATATCGGGTCTATTCCTAAGCATTAAATATAATAGGGATCCAATGACAGTCTGAAAACATGTCTGTAATTCAGGGTCAACTGGTTTATCGTTCTTTTCAGGAACATATCCCTGTGGTAGTGGTGTTCGTGCAGATTTGGCATTTGTCATGCCACACCACTCAACTACTTTATCAAGGTATTTGCTCTGATCTAAATAGATCTGGCAATTAATTTGATCATGGTGTATTCTCATTTGCAGAAATTTGTGAGTTTCACCTAGATCATGGTAATCCCATTTATTCATGAATTTTTGTTTGAGTTGATCAACTTCTTTGGGGTTTACACTGCAGAAAAAAGTGTCATCAACATATACAATGACAAAAATCTTAGATCTGTGATAGACATATGTATACTCCAGCTTTGGAGTAAATCAACTGGAAACCAAGTTCCTGCATGGATTTTTTAAGTTCCTTCCACCATTTAATACTGGCTTGCTTAAGGCCATAAAGTGCATGTCTTAGGCAGAGGACTTTGCCTTTATATTCAGGTGAAGCAAACCCTTCAGGCACTTCCATATAGATTTCTTCTTCCAATGGACCATAAAGGTAGGCGGATCGCACATCCAGTCCAGTTATGTACCAATCTTCTAGAGTGGCAAGTGCTAGCATCATTCACACAGTCTCAAATCGGACTACAGGGGGGAAGATCTCATCAAAATTGATTCCCTCTATTTGAGAGAAACCTTTTGCAACTAGGCGAGCTTTCTTTTGACCATCAGGTTTTACATCAAAAACCCATTTATTCCATATAATTTTTTGGTTGGTCAGACAAGCTACCACATCATAGACTTTTTAGTTTTTGAGTACTTGTCACTTGGCCATACAGGCCTCTCACCAGAGCTTCTGCTCAGCAGGTGGTAGTGCAAGGATGTCCTCATAGGATCATTTGCAATAATTAGGTTTAATTTCATTGCTGCCATAATGTATGGCATGAGCACAGAGATAATGAGCCAAATTTACTCCCCCTTCACAGGTTAGATGTTCAATCTCCTTTTCAGATTTGGGAGAATCATTAACCATTGGTTCCAGAGGATAATCAACCAATCGCTCTGGATCAGGAGATGGTGGCATAGCACCAGGAATATTATGCTTGTTTTGCTCAGTAAGCTCCTTCCATTTAGAGGTGGACTCAATGTCCTTAACCTGTTTGGTAGGATTTCTCCTTTCACCATAGATGTTCCTGGGCCTCATTGGGACTTTACGTTCACATTGGGATTGTCTGGAAAGGGGTGGTGGAGCATTATAAAGTGGTACCCTCTGTTACAATCTTTTTCCTCTCATTCTTCTTCTTCCTTGTTCTCATACACTTCACTCGTCTCTTCCTTTAGTTCCTTCTCTTCTCGTCGTCAACTACAACTTCCTCTTGAGGCTATCAACACTTCTTTCAGGTGATAACTCTTATCTTTATCTCTCAAGGCTTACTTCCTCCCTTGAGTAGTATCTTGAACTGTCGTCTTGTCCTCTCACCTTTCTTCTTCCAATGACTTCCTCGTGTTGTCATTTCCTTTCCAAGGTAGATGACTCAACTCTACAGTTCCTTCTTTTGTCTTGCCTTATCTTTAATCTCTCATTGGACGATTAGCTCCACAGCTGTCTCTCTCACGATGGCGATGTTTCCCCTTGTTCCTTAGCATTCCATAGTGTTCCATTCTCTCATGGTTGGAACCCTTAAATACCTGATCGCCTGTACAATAGTTCCTCACTCTGAATCTACAATCTTCGTCATACTCATTCTCAGTCCTCAAGTGATTCTCGAGACCTGTGTGCTCCCTCGTCATCAACCCCTGTTCTCTGTCCTTGGTTCACACTTAGCTTGCTAGGAGAGATGCTGTGGTACCTCTTCGTGAGTGTCTGCCTCTCTTGGGTTAAGTCAAACACTCTCTTGAGTATGCTTTGTGTTACACCCTCTGAGGAGGAGTATAAGGTTCAGGAAGAGGAACAGGACTAGGTGTCCTTTCACAAGGTTCCTCAAGATCCACTGGCTCTGATGGATAATCAGGCACCAGGATCAGATTTTTACAAGTTGAACCCTCTGGAATTTCAATTTCATTGTCAGAGGAACATTGTTCATCTGCAGTATGCAGGGATTTATGTGGAGTAGATACAGGTTTATATGGCTTAGCATTTGCACACTTTGGAAATAAATGCTCATCAAAGACAGCATAGGCAGCAGTGAATAATGTATTATTAGGTTGCATGAACACCATATTGGTGTCATTTGTGGGTGCAACACCCAAATAGACCATAGGCTGAAGATGTGCAACATTAGGTTGCTCTTCAGTTAATAACTCCATAGGTGTTTTCCAACACAATCTAGCATTTGGGGTACAATTGTACACATGTGATGCATGATAAATAGCAAATTTCCAATAAGATGGGGGCAGGCAAGCATGAAGATGCATCACCTGTGGTTTGTCCATTAAGGTATGAATGTGCCTTTTGGCATGACCATTTTGCTATGGTGTGTGGGGAGTGGTTTGATATATGTGAATACCTTCATTTCGAAGCATTTCATCAAAAGCTTTTGATTTGTATTCTCCCCCAGCATCAGACATCCAGCCTTTAACTTGGCTTTTGTACTGTGTCTGGACATATTTAAGAAATTGTCTGGTGGTGTGAATTGCACTATCCTTAGTGAACAACACAGTCAACCAAGACATAGACATAAAATTGTCTTAAAAAATGATAACATATTTGCTCTTATGATAAGATTCCACTTCAAAAGACTTAAGATCCAAATGGATCACCTTAAAGGGCTCAGTGGCATGCTTTAGAGTGTGTGGAAAACAGCAATTAGATTGTTTGCCTAGCTGACAACCAGGACAAACACACACTTCTGCAGGTATATTGACCACAGGAAAATCTTTAAGGTGTTTTCTGCTGGCATGGATCACTTCTTTAGAGGGGTGATCTAGTCTATGGTGAAGCAGATCATAATCAATTGTCTGCATGTTGAGATAAGATTTTGTCTTAACGGCAGGTGCATGGACAAAGTATAAAGTGCTTCCAGGAAGAGTATGAAACTCCACAGTGACTTGTTTCTTGAGTTTGTGATAAAAGGATATAAATCCTTCCCAGTTTTGGATGGATAAATGTTTGTCCTTTAATAACATGCCCATAGACATAAGCTTAACATTTGATTTGGGCATGTAGATCGTAGGCATTCCCCGTGGGAGTGGGAATGTGTGCCAGTGGCGAAAAGATGGCCACCAACTCCTCAAAATCAGACAACTCCTTGATGGTGGCAGTTGAAGTTGAGGTGTTGATGTGCTCCATAAGATGCAGGCACTTTAGTGGAGGACCCAAAATATCAAGGTCAGTATTTGCAAGCAGGTCAAGAGTGTGCACAGTCTCTATAGTAAGGATGGCACCGATGTGATGAGCCAAAGCAACAGAAGGTTGTGTGTGTGGAAAGGCAGGGGGACTGTAATGTGCAGCTGCAGGTATATGCACAATTAAATGAGGGTCAGCAGCAGGATAAGATGGGGGAATAGCAGCAGCAAATGTTACAATTTTCTTCCTTTTCTGCTCTGTCCTCTTACTTCATGTTCTTTGTCCTATCACAGTTCTTCCACTTATGTTCCGCTATGTTTACAAACACTATCTGTTTGTCATTGGGATGTCTCGAGCTAGTCTCATCTTTCTTTCTTGTTCTCCTTAATTCTATTGGATGATAACCTCTGCAATCGTCTCTCTTACGATGGCTTAGTGTCCCCACATTCCATGAAGTTCTCTTACATTCTATCTTCTTACAATAGAATCATTTATATACCAATTGTCATGTACTTGTAGTTTCTTTACTCTGAATCTACAATCTCAGTTGTACTCATTCTTTGTCCTCGAGCGATTCTCAAGACCTGTGTGCTCCCTCATCATTGTCCTTCATCCTCCATCTTTGGTTTGCACTTAGCTTGCTAGAAGAGATGCTGTGGTACCTCTTTGTGAGTGTCTGCCTCTCTTGGGTTAAGTCAAATACTCTCTTGAGTATGCTTTGCGTTACAAAAGATTCAGAGTAACCTTTCATCCCTCCTGTTTAGGAGTAGGACCCACCCCCAGCCATTTTGTACTATTGTGTGATCTGTTGTGCCCAAGGGCAATCATTGGATGACCAGTTGTCGTCACCATCATCTTAGAACCAAGGACCTAGCGATTCTAGGTTATGAAGGATCTCAGGACCTTCATCCACTGCAAACCCTTGGTTTAACCCTTGAACCACAGTCCTAGTAACCTTGTTATGCCAAGCTCTCTTTAGTGCCTCACACATCGACTCTTCTGACAAAGAAGAACCCACTATAACTCGCCTTGGCTCACCAATCTGAATATCCTCCAGCCTTACACCCCCTCGTGTCCCTACTCCACCAGTAGTGACAATACATCCACAGACCCTAACCACAGTCATCCCATCACAACCTCCCATAGCAATCATTTCTGGAACTGCTGGAACCAGAGTTGGAGCTGCCCCCACACCTCCTCCTCCTCCCCCTTCCCAACCAGGAGCTGCCACTGTTGTTCCTGCACCTGTCCCTGTCACACCTTGAGCTGAGTTTAAGGCTGCTCTTCCAGCCAATTTCTCTGGAGAACTGGCCAATGCCACTCGATGGATGAAGGTGATGAAGGTGTACTTTACCATCAATGCTCATCTATACAACAATGACTACACCTGCATTCTAACCACCCTGAACAAGTGAAGTAAGGGAAGAGGTGTACCTTTCTCTGAGAAGTGGTATGACATCCTAGCTAATGCCACCATTGCTGCCAACCTAAAGACGTTTGACATCTTTGAGAACAACTTCACTACAATGTTCTATCCCTTTGACCTTCACACCACTGCTTGTCAGGAACTCTCAGACCTGAAGCAGGGAAACCTTAAAACCACCAAGGATGACGGTTTCCAACAGTATATTACTGACTTCCAAAACCTCCCCACTCATGCACAGATCACTGATGAGTCCACTCTCATTGACCACCTCACCAAAGGACTCAATCACCACATCACCACCATGATCTTGTCCATGACCAACATCCTAGCCATTTCCCAAGAATGGATTGCCAGAGCCAAAACGTTCCACACCCAGATAGGATGCATTGATGCCTTGAGGAAAGGCAGTTGTACCTCCTCCCTTGTCTCTTCCAAAGATCCAAACACCATGGATGTTGATGTTGCCCAAATCAAGAAGCTCACCCCAGTAGAATGCACCAAATGTATCAAAGAGGGCCATTTCTTCCATTGCCGCAAGAAAGGCCATAGTGCCACTCAGTGTGAAGGCACTAAAACCTTGTCTCCCCACCCTCAGAACATCAGATCCACCAAAACTGCTATTGCTCCTAGTCCAACCCCCAAACCTCCCAAGCCTACTCCTAGCTTTGACACTTATGTGAACCAACTGCGCACCTCTGGAAAAGATGAAAGCGAAATCCTCCAAGTCTTGAAGATGTGCTTCAAGAATGAAGAAGAACCTTTGGATGAGAAAGTTGCTAGCCTTGCTGTCCAGGATTTTTGAATGGGGAGGATGTATCAACATCTTCTCTCTCCAATGTACTTTTAGGATTACCAAATGAAAGGACTCTTCATTTGCCTGTTCACTTACAAGTTGGCTCAAAAATCATCAAAACTGTTGCTCTTGTTGACTGTGGAGTGACTGGTAACTTCATTGATCCCAGTCTTGTCCCTGCTCTTTGTATGGGAATCAAACCTCTCCCAAAACCTCTCATGGCTTACAACATGGATGGCTCCCCAAACAACAAAGGAGCAATCAAGTATAAAATCTGTTATGCTTGGCCCAAATAAGGTTGAGTGTAGCCTCAAGGGTCAAGGGTTCAAGGTAGTCGCTTGTCTCTGCAACGAGAACACTACCTTTCACTGCAGTGGGATCAAAGGGGATCTAGGGTTCAAGGAGCACCTCTCGTTTAGAGGAAGGTGCAAGTTCTCTGAAAAGAGCATGAGAGAGACGATGAAAGTTCAAGGTCAAGATTGAGGAGGTCTAACTTAGAGTATAGGGTCTGTACTCGAAGGTTTATATACTAAGTGGGACAAACAATGGTAAACATAGAGTGAGTCATAAGTCGTAAGATGAATGAGTCATATCGTGCGAGAAAGACAGAAGAATGAGTCATGAAGGAGTAAACCTGATGACAAGCAAGTGCGATAGAATCGGATGGGTGAGTCATCAGGGAAAAGAAATGTGTCCATGTACACAAATGTCCAAAAGAGGAATACAGGGAAGGAAATTGTAACATTACCCCCGTACTAGAGTTGAAGCTCTGATGAAGACACTTTAGTAATCATCCCTGGTGGGAGATCCAGTGATGTTGTCCCAGGCTGTCTGATCCCAGACATCCTCGTGATCTAATGGAGAAGGAGGGCGTGGGGAAGCACTATAATGGTGATTGCGACGAGGAGGTCTCCCTCCAGTGGTAATGCGAGCGGTTTGTCGACCCTGATGGGTGGACGAGGTAGAGGACCTCGAAGAGGTCGGCGGCGAGGAAGGAGTGGGAGATGTTCCTGGGCTAAACGTAGTAGCTCCTTGGACGATGCGTGGACAGTCCGCTTGGATATGACCGGGGTGAGTGTGAAGACAGAGAGGGCATTGATATTCTGGGCAGTCAACTCGACAATGTCCTACATGAAAAGCATGCTCTGGAATACCTTGGATCTTCCAGCCTCAGGGGGCAGTCTCAGATGCCTTCCCTTCTAACACATTCCCTAGCCATGACAGCTCTGAAAACAGCATTTTCCTCAGCGGTAAAAGGAGTGGTTGAAGCTTCAGGTGTGGGAGGAGTAGGAACAGGAGGAGGTACAGGTAGAGGAGGGGAAGGCGGTACTGAGGTTTCCAGTAAGTGTTGCTGAGAAGCAGCCAACTCTCAGAGGTAACATCGTAGATCTTCACAGAACTCGTTGTATCCCATCTGGAAAGCTAGAGCAGCAGCAGATCGACAGATAGTGGCCTGAATAGCCCGAGCACAAGTAACTGCACTGTTCGGCCAGCCTGGAGATCCAGGATCAATGATGGAGAGGAGTTCATTCTGTCAGAGGATGAAGGTGAGAGTGGCGAATGGGGAGTCAAGGTCTATGTAGTACTTGATTGGACTAGCTAGCCGAGGGTCATTGATGTATTCCAAGAGGGTGGTTTCATAAGTCTGTGAGGGCTCAGTGACATGAAGCCGGTGGGCATAGATGGGGACGTCGACAGAGACTATGGTGGAAGGGTCCAAAGATCCAGTGGGCAGTGGCATGGGGACATTGTCTTTAGTGGCAAGGGACATGTGCCAAACACGAGGTTGTGAGGGAGGAGGTGTAGGAGAGTTGGGAACTTCAGGAGTGCAACAAAGGATGAGGGTAGTTCAAAGTCGTCAGTGGAGTAAAGTTCAGGAGTAATAGCTGGGACATTGTAGATGTCTGCAATGCCCAGTGAAGGAGAAAGGACTAGAGTAGAGATGGATAATGAGGAAGGAGACAAAATGGAATCAGCTAAGGTATTAGAAGAAGCAGTGGAAGAAACAGAGGCAGGGCGAGAACGAGGATATTCAATAGCCATGGGTTTATCTTTTGCAAGTGCAGGTGTGAGTGGTAGGAGGGGAAGGAGTGTGAGAAGGAAAATCTGAGGGGTGAAGTCTTTTATATTCATCTAAGGCGGACTTGGCATTTTTCAAGTTCCGTTCTGGTTGCCAAGAGTCTTCTTCGGCAGTATATCCTTTCCATCAGATCAGATACTGGCGAGCCATCAGCTTTCCATGATGTTGTAATATCCGCTCCACTTCCCACTCTTTTTTGCCATCAATCAACTGCAGAGGTGGAGCCAGGAAGTTCAGGCCATGAACGGTATTTTCACGATAGGGAGATAAGAGGGAAGCATGGAATACAGGGTGAATTTTCCACGTTTTAGGGAGACGGAGTTGGTAGACGATTGGAGAGAGAACTTTAGTGACTTCAAAGGGTCCTTCTCTTTTGAGGGCGTACTTTGGGTTGGTGATGGAGCGTTTCAGGTTTCTGGCTTCCAGCCATACCTTGTCTCCTTTGGCAAAAGGGACAAACTTTTGGCAGGTATGTGAGGCCATGACCTGTCAAGCAAGTTCGTGCACAGCCAGTGCTTCATCTCTGGCAGTGGAGAGTTCTTTGAGGCAGGATTCTACAGTGGGGATATTGGTTTCGGAGATAACTGTGGGAAGGGCACGAGGTTCATAGCCAAGCATGAGGAAGAATGGAGATTTATTGGTGATGGAGTGAGGGCGGTGGTTGTGTGCAAATTCAGCATGGGAGATCATTTCTGACCATGAGGTAGGGTTGTTCCCACAGAAGATTCTCAGGTAGGTTTCTACTTCTTGATTGACACGTTCAGTCTCTCCATTGAACTGAGGGTGATATGCAGTGGATAGGGAAAGGTCATAGTTCAGGAGTCGTCCAAGTTCTTTGGCAAATGCAGATGCAAATTGTGGTCCACAATCAGAGATGATTTTATCGTATAGACCAAAACAGAGGTATACTTTGTGGAAAAAAAGGGTAGCAATTCCTTCAGTGGTAGCAGTTTTCTTAGTAGGGCAGAGAATTACCCCCTTTGTAAGCCCGTGGTCGACCACAACCAATAGGGAATCAAAGCCATCAGAGAGGGGGAGGTCAGTGATCATATCACAGGACACTTGTTGGAAAGGGCGTGAGGATTTGGAGGGAATGGGGGTCAGGGGAGGCACAGTAGGATGAGTGTTCGCCTTGTTCTGTTGACAGATAGAACACCCCTCAACATATTTGCGCACATAAGTCATGAGGCCAGGCCACCAGAACTCGGAGGATACCAATTGGCGAGTTTTAAGATAACCCAGATGGCCAGCGGTGGAGTGATCATGAGACCGTTCCAGGATGGAATGTCGGAGGGCATCATTGGGGGGAACATAGACCTGTCCTTTGTAAGTGAGGATGCCTCCATCATATTTCCAGTCAACCATGCAATGACGGATGGCAGTGGGTAGGTCAGGGGAAAGAGTGAGGACTTTGATTTTAACGAGGGGGTCGTTGACAGAGGCAGAGGTGATATGTTGAGTGAGGGTGGCGTCAACAAGGTTTACAAAAAGTGATGGTGGCAGGAGAGTAACTCCTTCATTGTCGGAGGTATCCGAGGAAGGGAACAAGTCTGGTCGACAAGATAGAGCGTCAGGACCAGCAAGGAGCTTTCCGGGGACATGAATAATTTTGAGGTCAAAGTCGGCAAGATCAAGAAGCCATCTGGCTTGGTGTTGGTTGAGGTTTTGGGGAGCATGGAAGTAAAGTAAGTTCTTATGATCAGTGAAGACCTGGACCGGAAATGGAGATCCATGAAGGTAGTGTCACCAGGTCTTTAGGGCACGGATGATTGCGAGGAGTTCACAGTCATAGATATCATAGTTGCGTTCTGTAGGGGAGAAGGAAGTAGACATGTAGGAGCAGGGGTGCTAGTCACCATTAGAGTCAGTTTGGAGGAGTATCGCTCCAGATGCAAACTTTGAGGCATCAGTGGCAATTGCAAATGGCTTAGTGGGGTCAGGTAGCTGGAGGACAGGTTTCAACAGGAAGAGTTCCTTGAGAGATTCGAAGGACTGCTGGCAAGTGGGGGTCCAGGACCAAGGATAATCCTTTTCAGTGAGGTCGATGAGGGGTCAAGCTACAGAGAAATAATCTGGAATGAAGCGGTGGTAGAAATTGGTGAAGCCTAGAAATGACCAAACTTCTTTCAGTTTGGTGGGGATTGGCCACTTTGTGATTCCATCCAGTTTCACTAGGTCCATGGCAAGCTGTCCAGGTTGGACAATCATCCCAAGATATTCCACCTCTGACGCAGCAAACTGGCATTTTTCTAACTTAAGGTGCAGGTCAAGCTCCGTCATACACTGGAGCACTCACTTGGTGTGTTCCGTGTGGGTTTGTTCATCGGGAGAGAAGATTAAAAGATCATCCATGTAGATGACTAGCCATCCTTCAGCAATCATGTTGTGAAATGAGTCATTCATGAACCGTTGAAAGGTCGCCGGTGAATTGGTGAGTCCGAAGAACATCACCGTCAGTTCATAGAGCCCCTTGTGGGTAATGAAGGCAGCTTTCCATTGATGGCCATTTTTAATGCAAACATTGTTGTTGTAACGCTAAACGTACCACGAGGGACGTTCGACTTAACTCAAGAGAGGCGGACGCTCACGAAGAGGTACCACAGCGTCTCTCCTAGCAAGCTAAGTGCGAACTAAAGAGAATGAACGAGAGACGTTGATGGACGTCGTATCTCGAGGACAAAGAGATTCAGAGTTCAAGGACGAAGACGAGAGTCACAAGGGAATTGTGTATCGAGGGTGAAGAACGTTGACTTAGATCTTGGGACGAGGAGACGACGGAAGTCAACGTTGACAAGGAAGACTCGGAGGACTCGAGAATCGCTCGAGGACAGGAGATTGCTACGTTGTATTGCGTAGAATCAGTGTAAGGAGTAAAAGTACAGGGCGATTGGTATATAAGTATTCCTATCGTGAGAGAATGGAATGCTATGGAATACGATGGAACAAGGGAACACATCACCGTTGTGAGAGAAACGGTTGTGGAGCTAATCGTCCAATCAGAAGGGTTTTCATAAGTGAGACCATGTGAACGATGAAAATAGGGGAGAACAAGAC
>JBBPTV010000646.1:0-17373 GCA_038094275.1 Tubosaeta brunneosetosa | reverse complement strand
TCCTCAGAGTTGAACCATCAAATTCAAGGTACCAGCACGGCGCTAGTGCGTCCGAGTCCGTCGCTCCAGGTCTGCCAGCGCGTGCATCAACCAGGCGATGTGGCAGATTCGGATACATAACTTTTCCACGGATTCAGTTCGGTAAGTACTGTCCTAAACTTCACGATCCATTAAAGCCGAACGCTGGACATGCATCACTAGGAACGTGTTCTGAAGACGCTCCAATAATCTCTGCTTCACCCAGCCCGACAGCTCTGCCAATTGTACCATGAACGGGTTCAAAGCCTTGCCAGAAGACATTATCATTGCGTTCGCATTCCCACCAAGGCTATTTTATGCATTAAAGTAAAATTTCTTGCAGCATTATGGGGCCGACTGGTTCTGGGAAGACTAACGCAAGTAAATTGTCCCGACGTCGAACGCTTGTACTGAATACCATTAGTTCATCAACTCACTCACCGGGAAACCTGAAAAAGCCAAAGCGGCCCTTCTTGGGTCTGCGACCCAAAATGTCACACCATATACAATTTCACGTCATGGTTCTCGTGTTGTGTTGGTAGACACACCCGGATTCGACGATACCTTTCGACCAGACACAGAGATTTTGAGGAGGATTGCCGACTGGCTCACAAAGAAGTACGTGATACTCTGAGCCACATCTCACCGTCCCTCTAATATGTAGTGCATGAAAAGGTATCCAGATGGCGTTACCCTTCAACTCGCTGGAATCATATATCTCCACCGAATCACCGACAATCGTATATCTGGTCCTGTGTACAGGAATCTCCAAGTTTTTGGGAGGCTTTGCGGCAATATTCCTCTGCGTCGAGCACGTCTCGTGACGACAATGTGGGACGAAGGGCATGGCCCCTTACAGGTCTTGGAGGGCAGGGAGAACGAACTCATTGACGAATTCTGGCGGCCACTCATAAAGGAAGGCGCTCGTGCTCAGCGGTTTGAAAACACGGCCTCGTCGGCATTCCAAATTGTAGATGAGATCATGGGCCTTGACAGTACCAGAGATGAGCTTCTTCTGCAGGAAGAGCTTGTCAAACTACAAAAGCGTCTAAACGAGACGGAGGCAGGGAAGGTTCTGTACTCTCGGTTGCAGAAGCTGCTTGCGGAGCAGAGGAACACTCTTATGATCCTCGCAGACGAAGCAAAACAGCAAAACGATCCGGCTCGTGCCAAGAGTCTACAGGATGAATGTGATCAGATAAACGCGTTGTTACAGAAGACCTTCGAGGAGGTGAAGGAAATGAAGGTGCCGTTCTACAGACGTTGCCTTCTTTGGCTGCCATTTGGAAGAACATCTCGTGGAGCAAGTTTCTTTCACATTTTCTCCCTTGAGTTCGAATTGAATGATGCGTGTTTCAGAAAGCTGTCAAGCTCGATGACGACTTCGAGCCCCTTTCTCCGTCGGTAAGCGTTCCCAAGTTCCGCGAACGACGGTTCAGTATGAAGGTGACAGCGGAAGGGAAGTGAGACAAACTCGCGGAGAACGCCCATGGAGTTACAATGAAGACCCATTTGCAACGTTATGAACCTCTCATGCATTCCCATCACGGGCATTCTTTATAGCCACGGGTCCTCGATTTAGACCTATTATAATGGAACGTGATGAAATCTGACGGTAGTGTATGCCAACTCGAAGTTTCATACGTAGGTAGGATACTAGTAGTGGCCTGTATACTGGAACGAAGGGAGACTCATTCCCGTTTACATCTACCTAGTTCTTAGGATAACGGCGGGGATGTTGCTTGCACACTCAACTACTCCGGCGAATTTTGACATCGATCCGAGGGTTATACCGAATCACTATGTTTTCTCGTACAAAGATGACGCCTCACGCACGGTTTCATAGATTCCAATCCAGAGAGCATTGTTTAATGTCTGGAAACAACTGTGACTACAACGCGCATGATCTAATAATTATGTAGCCGAAAGTACGTGGTCAACCTACAGGAATCCGATGCGACGCTCAGACCCAATATCAATAATGGATAACTCCATGGATCGGTCAACTAATGGACTGACCGTCAGATGGTAAGAAAGATACAGGACTTCAACTTGCCTTCACTCCCACCTCCAAGAACGAAGGCGTTTCCAAAGCGACAGCTTCAATTGTTGCATCTGACGCAACTTGTCGTCTATCTGTGCTCGCAGGTCACTATACTCTGTTTGGAGCTCCTGGAGTATCTCAGGATCGTCGGCCACCTTCTTCTCTTTCTCGATCCGGTGCAAAAGCTGCAATTGCTTCTCGACCAGCGTTTCCAGCTGAGAATACAGCTGCTGCCCGGCGGCCGTCTCTTTCAATTCCTTTTTTAGATCGGCTATTTCTCGTTGGATCAGCAAGCCCTTTCGTTCCTGTAAAATAATTCGTTGAGTAAAACGAATGAATACTTCTCTCTGGAGATTGACTCGCCTTTAGGCCCAAGGAACTTCGGAAACATGAGGTCAGACGCTTCGACAGAGAGGATTTTTATCACGTACGCTAGAACATTATCCACTTCCCTTGTGTTCGCGGTCGCGGGTTCTTCAGTAGCCTGTGGATTTGCCCAAGCGTGCTCTTGATCTGTATGAGTTCGGTACCCCGCATCTTGTGACCGCAAAGATGACTCTTGCCCACCACCGATCAGACGCTTAGACGCCGCTGGTCCCCCGAGAACCGTGTCGTTTTTCAGCGAGGACGTTCCTTGTTCGCTACCGGGTGCTTGAGTGGACGATGCTGCCACATGGATCGGTGGCCTCGCTTGCTCTGCAGATGATCCTAGCTCGCTATTGCTTGGTAGATGAGATACTGCTTGTGTTGTTACAGGGGCGATGTTTTTCAGCGGCCCCACTTGTCCGGAAGATGATCCCTGCTCGCTAGTGCCGTGTAGAGGAGACGCCACTGACGTTGTTGCAGTAACGGCAGTTTTCGGTGGCTCCTCTGGCATATCTGAAGATGGCGGGGAAGAAGGTTTTCGTCTGTTCTCGGGGAGTGGAGGTGGCTGCGTTACTTCGTAGGCATCGGGTTTATGATGGCTTTCATTAACCTATCGGGAAACGGTTAGTGTTCGACGATAGATAACTGGCATATGCATTACTATTTTTCGAACAAGGTCCTTCGGAGAATCATCGTCACTCCTGCAGCGAGCGACCTGCGCTCCCTGGCTAATCATCACTTTCCAATATTGTGATTTGAGTTCTTCTAATCTCCTTTCACCGACGCTCGTTTCGACCTCGTCCCACATTGTCGTGGTTAGGTACACCTTGTCCAGCACATCCTTCCCACATAGCTTCCGGAATACCCGAAGGTTCTTAAGCGACGAACCTGCCACACGGTTGTCCGTTATCCGATGAAGATACAGAATTCCGGAGAGTAACTTTTTCTTGTTGTAACTGCAAGAATGAAAACGAACTTGAGGCCGAGGAAAATGGACGTAATGGATACCGCATTTACCTCGAAACAAGCCATTCAGATATCATGCTCAAGATATCAAGGTCGGACTTGAAGGTGTCATCGAAACCCGGTGTATCCACTAGGACAACGTGTTGCCTGGTTTCTTCGTCCCAGAACTTAACCGCACTAACTTGGTCTGTAAACGATTTCAATCTATGACCGACTGCCTTGGTGTCACGTCCACTAGCAGCGCACACGAACTAGAGTGGGTATGAAGTAACCAACAACATAATTTAACAGCTATCTTACCGTGCTCTTCCCTGAACCTGTTGGACCCATGACACTTAAAATATGAAGTCAGATATTTTTCCGGTAAGAACTTGATCACATACGCTATTACGATGTCATCAGCTTCCAGATCCGTTGTATCTACTGTCTCAGGTTCGGCAACAGCCCGAAAAGATCCTCGCCTGACTATCTGAAAGTCTTGATCGTTCGCATGAGATTGTCTCGCCGGATCTGACAAGTGTACAGTGGATCCAGTTGCAGCGGATGGTTGAGTCATTAGCGATCCTCCACCACTCCGCCTCGTCCGATTGCCTATGCCTAATAAATTCTACAGGATGGGGTAAACTTGCATTGACTAACGGAAGCCACACAAGACGTTACCGACTTTCAACATCATCGTTGTCACAGCTTCCCGGACCTCTTGGTGCCAACGTGGGTGCAATTAGAAGTCAAGACCGAAGCTTATTGGTGGATCGATTCTACAGTGAGAGAAGGACTCGGGAGGATAGGTTGCAAGTGCCAGCTGGCAAAGAGATGGTTGAGCGGAGTTCCGAGGGGACGCAAGACAGACAGGTAGACGTGGTACGCAACACCGAAGTTGTCACATTCCCTGCGTACCTTATGGGCTGATACGGTGCGTCCTTGGGATGTATCCGGAGATTGGAGTGTGTAAGTGTGGATGAAAGATCTTGGGGACGAGGAAATAATAGCGCCGAAGAGCGTGGTAAGTTTCCAGAAGACCGACACGAGGCTGCCTCGAGTGCATCACGAATGAGGCTGTTCGGCGAAGCGTTTGACATAAGTACCTGTTCAACATGTAGAAAAGAAAATGAGACATTTTTTTTGATGGATCGCCTGTGTGGTGTTGCGTAGAATGGGCGTGGAAGGGGCACGCTTGAATGGCGGCACCGCCCGGGCCGTCGATATTTGAAGCGATAATCAGAATTCTCGGTGTTGCCAAAACGGGGAAGCTTAAACGCGACGGCTGACAAGTGGATTATGAACGTGCAGTGCAACGACCAAGGTCCTCCTGTCCTCCCTCCCATTCTTTTCACACCTTGTCCAGAGACGGACACAACTCTGTGGACAGTTAAGCCAACATGAAAGGCCTTTCCAAGATCACGAACTTCAAGTTCATCAAGTGGATTACTGGTTCAGGTGAATCGACCTTCCAGTTGAACAGCGATGATATCGTAGTATTGTATGTATTCTGAAAGCTATCTTGTAGACTGGTTTCGTCCTGACTTGTGATCTGTGATCCAGTGTAGTCGGCCTTACTGGAAGCGGGAAGAGTACGGTAAGATCTTTCCTTGCAAGTTGTGCTTTAGCTTCAATGCGCGTGTAGTTCGTGGACGCGGTGATGCAGGGTCTCGTCGAAGTCGGACAAAGCCCCCAACCCACGACGGGGGTGACGCAAGTTCCTGTCGAAGTTGGACAAAGTCCTCAATCCACGACGGGGGTGACGCCGGTTTCCGTCGAAGTTGGACATCACCTTCGGCCCACGACGGAGAAGGTACTGGCAATTAGATGCGAACTTACTGATGAAGCGCGCAATGCTTTGGGGGGCAAAGGACTCAAAAACATCGTTTTCGTAGACACACCTTGCTTTCTCGCAGATTCTGATAAGACGGAAAAAGTGGTGCAGGAGACGAAGGCTTGGTTGGAGAAATCGAAGTATGTATTGTTCGCCGATTGATGGTGACAATGGTCGACACTCTACTTGCTTAGATTGCGGTCCACACGTCTGGGGACGATTTACATGCTCAGAATCGAGATAGACCCCACTGAGAACAAGGAATGTTCTATACAGAACTACCTGGATACGTTCGCCCGCACGTTTTCGCCAGAACCCCTTGAAAAGGCGGCTTTTCCCCAGAGATTGCATTGCGTCTTCAGCTGTGTGGACCACGTCGGGGCAGAAAAAATCGTTGATCATTGGAAGAAATTCCAGGAGCAGCTCGGTAGCCTACGAAAGGGGACCAAGGTGAAGTGGGATACTTCTACACACCCCAGCCTCTTCGTCAAGGGTGATCCTGGTACGGCTTGGAATGCTGTGGAGAAGCTTTTTTCTTCTCCACCACCGCCGCCACCTCCCTCCCCTCCGTTACCCCCTCCTCCGTCTGAATAAGGCGATGGATAGCATCACAGGCAACATATCAGCAAGTGGGGTATGTGTAGTGATTCTCAGCAATCGCAGCCGGGATCATAGGATAGTAGTCATAAGTGCCTCTACTGTAGTGTTAGTTATTGACGTTACTGATACTAGCTGGGGCCCGCAGCGTATGCCAGGTGACCAGAACGTGTACACCACATTTCACGATTGTGGATTGAATCCTGAAAACGAAGGTGTTAGTAGGGATGGCTAACATAATAACCTTTATTTTACATAATGAGGCTTATTCTAGATCAGTATGGATCTGGAAAGTTCGGAAGTGTTTAGGGCATGCTGTCGCACCACTTAAGTGTGTTACTGATAGCTAACACGGCCCGGTGCTAGCCCACACGTGCACATCTATAGTTGGGTTGGAACATGAGGAAGGCAGAGATCTAGAACTATTGACGGTGTGGAGACTCCACGAACCTAGTACGACTCAAGATCCCCTCGCTAGCAGGCCATACCCAGGCTGTCACACCGTTGGCGAGGTTCATTCTCTTTGATCTCGTTCGAGCTCTACACGCGCTGAACTACATCCCCGCCCGCCCGCCCCCAGTCCACTATGCCAATGGTATTTCGGCTTCTAGCTGATTTGTGGAACAAAGTCAAGCGGGATTCGTCCACTCCTGCCGTGGATATATCCGAGAATGACATCGTAATATTGTGCGTGAAAGAGTCGTCGTAATCCTCATACGTCCTTGACGACGAATTGTTCAACAGCGTCGTGGGCCCCACAGGATCTGGCAAAAGCTGGGTACGTGAATAAGGCCGAGTTCACACACGCATTTCTATCTCAGTCCCGTCTCAGTTCATCAGGGAGGCAACAAAAAGCGACGTGGTCAAAGTCAGCAAACGCCAACATCCCTTCACCGGCAAATTGCAGGCGATTCGATGTGAACTCACTGAGGAAGCGAGGAGGGACCCGGCTTTGCAAGGGGTAAAGAGTATCGTATTCGTCGACACGCCTTCCTTTCTCACTGGATACGACCGGCTTGATGCACAATACGAGTTCTTATCATGGTTCGACAGGACAGCGTAGGATTCGTCTGCTTCTGTACCAGAACGCTAAGTTGATACTTCACCAGATATAAACCCCTGCACGTCGGCGTAATTTACATGCATCGAATCGAAACAGACCCCGCACTCGAGCCTATCGCGAACCACCTTCAGGAACTCTCTAGAGCATTCCCCAAAACCCATGGGGTGCCGCAGGAGCTCCTCGTCGTCAAAAGCTATGACAATGAATCGGCTACCATTGCCGAGTCCAAAGCCACGCGGCGTGCGGCTGATCTTCATGAACAAGTGGAGGTGTTACGTCGTTCTACGGGAAAGTGGAAGATCTCAATACACCAGGAGTATTTCCAGGGGAAACCTGAAGAAGCTTGGAGAGCTGTAGAAGTACTCCTCAGAACTGATGACGAACATTTGTGAAACTTCGTCGCTAATCGCGGTCTCGTTCACACTGGTATTTGAGTAGTTAAATTTCGTGGAGTACAGATTACGATAAGTGCTCGATACGCAAGTTGTTAGGGAACAACATCAAGAATGGCTCGGGTGGGCCAGCACCGGCCTACAGAAGGCGTTACGATAGTCTGGAATAAGGGTCGATAGCGACGCCCAGCTTCCGGGTAATTAAATGAACCACCCTCGAATCGCTAGGAAGCGAGGGTTGTGAAAGTAGATTGGGATAATCACAAAGATCGGCTCGTGGAAGGCTGACCGCGTTCCCGTACTTCTTCTTGATTGATAAATCTCCCGCATTCGCATTCCCGCTGACACGAAAGCTTCAGAAAGTATTCCACTGATTCCGGTAAATGAGCATACCAATGCTTCTTGAGTATCACGTAGCTTCGTGAGTTGATCCTCGAGGCGGGCGACAGCTTCAAGATTGTCCATGGCGATCCTAACCTAATCAGTGCCTTCAGCAAGGATAACTACACTGATAAACACATTCATACCTCAAGTTTATCGTAGATGGCCCTGATTGCAGTGGTACACGCCGATATCACCTGGATATCTGCGTCGTGCAGTAAAAACCGGGAAACAGTACCTCTCGCCGAAATCTTCTTCACTACGCTTTGAAGGTTCTTGAGTTCCCTGAACTATTATGAGTGTGCATCGCACTGGAAACCACGATTTGGAACCCACTTTTTAAAGGAGTTCAAGGTTTTCTTCATATCCTTGGAGACTCCGGATCCCGTGGCAATCTCCTCGAGAAGGCATCCGGAATATTCCACCACTTCACCGATCGTGTGGTGGGTGCCCCCCATTTCCTTGAAATGTTTGAGGGCGCAGCTAATACTGATTAGTAGAGGACTCACCTCGATCATTTGGGCCGTCTGCAAGACTGTTCCGATTGCTCCTCTGAGCGTGGGAACAGATGCTATGTCCGCCATCTGCTGGGCAAGCTTGAGACCTTGAATCATCGCCACGAGTGTTTCTCGACGGCCAAGAGCACTGCAAGTCGAAGAAGTGCTTGTGGGACTGAATGGACTAGGGGGTGTGTGATAGGAGGAATTACTCGAGGTGGTCGCCGAGAGCATGGACCAGCCAGACCCTGATCCAAGTGTGGAGGTGCTACCAGCGCGCCGTGGATAACCTCCAGAGAAAATCCTGGCACTTGCTCGTGGCCTGCGAGCCCCAGTACGTATCTTCCCCCAGACCCTTTTAAACTCTTCTGTAAGGAAGCGAAACAATGTTTTTGCTGCAGCAGTCTCCGGAAGTTGTTTATGGTGATCGACCATTTCCCGCTGAATCTGTAAAGGTTCGCGTGTTTGGCGAGAGCCGCCCAAGTTTAAGTGACTGAGAATTTCCCAAGCTGACGCGTGCGTGTCCCGGAAACGACAAGTGCGCGAGCCGAGACGTATCATATGCCTCCAGTAGTCCGAACGTAGTTCTTCTTCCCTCCTAGAGCCGACCAATTCGTCTTCCAAATCCCACATCGTAGTAACAAGGATAATGTTCTTCAAGTTGTCGTCGCCGCACAAATCCTTGAAAACGGCCAAATTTTTCAGAGGCGTCCCTGACATTCTAATGTCTGAGATGCGATGGAGGTAAAGAATACCAGCGAGCTTGATATTTTTCCGGTATCTATGAACCAAGTCAGGAAACAAACAAAGTTTGAACGTCAACCCACGTTTCTTTCAACCAATTGGCTATCATCTTCAGAATCTGAGCGTCTGAGAGGACCGTATCGTTGAATCCGGGAGTATCTACCAAGACGATGTTCCGACGGCCATCAGGATGCGGGCAGCGTACAGGTACCACGGTTCGTGTCTTGGACCTCAAGTTATGACCGACCGCGGCCTCGGTCCTTCCTGGGCCAGCTGCACGGTTCACAAACTATAAATGGTTCGGCTTGCTGGAGTACATGGTGACGTAGCGAGTGACTTACCGAACTCTTGCCGACACCTGTAGGGCCCATCACCCTAACGAGCGAACAATATCAAGCAAAATAGGGTACAACTTCAGGAGACATACGCGATTATTATGTCATCTTCATCGAACGGAATGGCATGACCAGCAGAGGGATCTAGAACGCTGGTTCCCGGGAGGTTCATAGAAAGCAGGCGGTTCGAGGACGCAGCGTCGGGTGTTGGAAGTGGGGGAGAAGGAATGTCTATAGTAAGACGGAGTTTATCACGGGATCTAAAAGACGGGCCCGCTGCAGCTGCGGGGGTGATAGCGCCCTCCAATCTGTGGGTCGAGTGCCAAGCAGAAGCCATCTTATAAGACTCGGATAAAACCGAAGAACGAGAGATGCAGGTGTGAGATGCGGAATGACGATGGTTTCACTGCAGTCTGCGGAGGGAGGAAGAAGAACGCGGTGAACGAAGGGTAGCCATTGCATCCCAAGCGCTGAGGTACCATCTTGGAAATCTCAGTTATCTAGCGCCTTTTCGATGCTCCAGCTTGCAAACACACGTCTGACATATTGATATGGGCCGATCAACATGGCTCATTAATACCCACCAGGGTTCGCTGCGCCGAATAGCTTCTCGTTTTCATCCCCTCTAAGCAGGTTTCTTGATTCCGAAGGTCTGGAGAGGAGTGCGCCTACGTGAACACGTTACAAACCGGCAACTCCCGGTTCTTTAGTAGCCGTGCACTGCCATGATACAACGCCAACCGGTAAAACAATCACGCAGAACAGAGCTGTGTCTAATTCATCGCGCCCCCTCACCTTGGTATCTACTTCTTAGTCCGATACCAACGTAAACGTCGGGGACAGTTGTGCCAGGACAACGTGCACATCACCTTGAGGCCAACTCATGTCTGCGTCTTAACTGAACTCTATCACCTCAAGTCAGTCCTGCCACAGAATGATGCATCATATGACGTGCTCCTCGTGTATTCCGCGCATCTGTGCTTGCTGTGCATTTCAATTTGCATCTTACGATCTTGACGAACTGCGTTATCCTGACCTTGTAGATTATCACATCAGGTTATCGCTCTGGGAGTACGGAAATTGCTGCCCCATGTAGGGCTTTGTGTGTTCTATGGGCTGTACACCTTCGTGATCGGTAAGCTGGGCGCCTGATAGCACGTACATGGGTAATTGATTTCTCCCAGATCGTTATCACCGGCCAACGTTCCTTTCATGTCGGGGATTCTTTAAACACGTTGGAGTAACAGTGGGGCTCGACTATTGATCGTGTGCTGCCGCATGCCAAACCTGGGTGAGTTTAGATCTGCGCAATCAAGGCCGCCTGCCGTCGGAAACGGGCGGGTCTGGAATCACAAAGGAAACGTGCGGCAGGCGGACAAAACGTGTGAAGATGCCTAAATTATGAAGGTCTGGGAGACGAACACGATTACCCCCATCTCTACTCAACAACATCCACTATTCGATAACTCTGTCAACTATGAATAGGTTCAGGCCAGACACAAAGGACTTGATCATTGTGTGGGTGGTCCTACTAAGTCTATCACCAACTCACTGACGAGCTTCTGTTGTACAGTATTATGGGTCCAACCGGATCCGGGAAGACCAACGTGAGTGAATTGTACATATGGAGGCGAACCGTCGTACTAAGAATGATCAAGTTTATCAACGCGCTCACGGGGAACGCTGAGAAGGCCAAAGCAGCTAACCTTGGGTCTGCGACCCAGAGCGTCACCCCGCACATTATGTCGTATCATGGTCTCCGTCTTGTATTGGTCGACACTCCCGGATTCGACGATACGCACCGATCAGATATGGAGATTTTACAGCTTACTGCTGACTGGCTCACAAAGAAGTATGTGATGGTGCAATCCGCATCTTGCGTTCCTCATGCTAGTGGAATATACAAGGTACCCAGACGGCGACACGCTCAGGCTCACTGGCGTGGTATACCTCCATCGAATCACCGACAATCGCATGTCTGGTTCCGCTTACAAGAATCTCCAGATGTTCGGCCGGCTTTGTGGAAATATGCCTCTACGTCGAGCAAGACTCGTGACGACCATGTGGGACCTCGCCGTGAAGCGTCCAGGGCTCTCTGTGGCACAGGATAGGGAGAGAGAACTCATTGCCGATTTCTGGGGTCCGCTGATTTCCGGAGGTGCCCGATCTAAACAATTCGACAACAAACCCGCATCTGCCCATCGGATCATAGATGAACTTACGGGGATGGAGGGCGTAAAAGATGAGCTTCTCCTTCAGGAAGAACTTGTCGAGCAGCAGAAACGTCTAAACGAGACAGAGGCAGGCAAGGTTCTGTATTCTCGTTTCCAGAAGCTTCTCGCAGAGCAAAGGAAAACTCTGAAGGAGCTCGCGGACGAGGCAAGCACGCAGAATGATCCGACTCTCGCTAGGAGTTTGCAGGACGAATACGACCAAATAAACAGGTTGTTAGAGAAGACGTTCGAGGAAATGAAGGCCATGAAGATCCCCTTGGGTAGGCGTATTTACCTGTGGGTGTTTGGGAAATCTCGCGGCGTATGTTCCTCTCGGTTTTCTGCCATGGATCTTTGATTGAATTGTGCGCTTTACAGAAAGCCATCAAGCTTGACTAGTTGCCTTCTTAGTCGCCTTTCATCGCAAAGTTGGCGATCCTATGGTCGCCTGCGTATCCTTGCATTTGGCACAGTAACCAAATCCGCTCGCAGTACGAAAGCCTTCGACTCATGCTACATAGTATTTACTTGTTCGTCCGCTTGTGGACCTAGCTTTTACCAGGGTGCAGGACGACTCACATTGATCACTATTTATTACTTTGCATCAATCAGCTGCGCAACTCTCCTCCCCGTAGGATATGTAGTAAGCCCACTGCCCTGCCCATTTGCGCCGCATGCTGGCAAGCCAGCGTTCTGCACACATTGTCCGAGATCCAAACTTGGAAGATCCATATCCAGTACCATTTGACATTTGACCCGAGCGTCACCCCAAACCCTGGAAGGTTACACGGGGCATGTGGGTGAACATTAACTGAGATTAGGGTCTCCATGCATAATGCCGTGGCCAGCTTCAAATATTCGTGTCGATAATTTGCACATGCTAGCTGCCAGATACGTCCGAAGCAGTTGCTCCAACATCAAGAAACCATACTCGCAAGGCAATATGATATTTGTGTGTGTGCCATAATTCAATTCGTCTGCGGTCACTCCACATTTACTGAATCTGCGTGATAGCGTTATAGGACTGACAGGATCTGGAAAGACAAATGTAAGTGCGAACTCCCTTCCCTCCGACCCTCGCTCCAACAAAGAACCTCTACCCCCAGTTCATTGATGCACTGAGTCGGACGCCGTCGGATGGGAGGAGAAACAAACTGATCTCCGGAACTCAGGCTGTGCTCTCACGCACGGTTGAACCCTACAATGGTGGTCAACACCTCGTATTCCTCGATACTCCAGGATTCGATAACATCTCCTTCAAGGATGAGCAGATACTAGCGCTTCTGGCCGAGTGGCTTAAAAAAAAGTATGTAATAATTCATAACTATAAAGTCCATAGCCTTACCACAACTTCTGCACAAGCCGCGAAACCGAACTATCGATGCTCTACCTTCATCGTATCACCGATAATCGGATCATAATTCCTCCACCAAAGTATATCGACATGGTTCGCAATCAGTGTAGCGGGGTCACTGTTCGTCAAATATGTCTGGTGACAACCATGTGGGACGACATAGTAAACGATATGGCGGACGCGGAGAAGCGAGAAGAGCTTTTGAAGGAAGAGTTTCGCAAGAAAAACCTTCGCGCGCTCTTCGAACGGTTCGAAAATCAGCACTCTTCGCGTTCTGCCTGGAATATCGCGAACAGGCTGATACACGAAATTGGCCTTCAAGCGGACCTTGAAGACAGAGAGAGACGTTTCCACGAACCCCGGGCTGGAAAAGCATCGTATACCCGGTTTCAGCAGCTCATCTTGCAGCGGAAGGAAGTGGTCCAGCGGCTCGTGGTTCAGGCGTCCAGCGAGGGAAACTTGACCCGCGTCCGAGAGTTACAAGCGGAGCACGAAACGCTAGATGCCCAGCTTCGACTGACGTTCGAGCAGATAAGAGAGAGAAACATCTCGCTCACTAGGCGTGCTCTCCAGTGGTTGAAACGTATCGCGAGTGTAAGTGAGACTTCGTTCTTGCACCCCATTCATCCTTGAATTTTTTCGGGTAGTATAATACTTAGCCTTGGCACCTCCATACAGAGGGTCCGAAGTTGGCTGGCTAGCGTCACTTCCTGGAATGGGGCTAGTCGGAGCTGTACATGATGTAGACTCGATCGTGTCACTACAAATCGAAATCATGAGTGCGCCAATTGGCGGATGGCATCCTCTGCGATTCATTCTGTCATGTTACGGGCTGGCTAAAAACGGGACAGTTCTCTGTTCATCTCGCCGAACACCCTCACTGGACCCCGCAGTTACTGTACGTTTCTTTCATCACTTACATTCTGTGAGGTTGCAATTACCAGCTGTATATTCAGTCAAGGAAGAAACTTGTAGAATGATACTAACATTTGGCGCAAGAATGCTATCAAAGCGGGAAGAATAGGTCTTCACCCTACCTGAACAAATAGGACTAACGTCGTCCAAGCTATCACAGTAAGATCCGTTGGCTGGGTACTGAACCCGCCTGGCGTAGGTGACAAATGTTCGTGGGAAGGGATTTAAGTTTCAATAACGTTACGACCCTTAGGCTCTCCAGCCTCGTTGCGCGAACGTGTAGGAATGTTTCAATTCCGCACCTCTAGCCTCTGCTCTTCCTTGTCCCTTTTGCACGGCTGAAGACGTTTACCGCCATCCCGTCAGTCAAGAGACCCATGGGCTACAAAGCTGATCCAAAAGACATTGTCATTGTGTGAGTACTCCTTTCGAGCCATCTTCCCGCAGTGAAGCAGCTGCGCTAGACAGTATAGTGGGACCCACGGGATCTGGGAAGACACGTGTGAGTGCATCTGTGGCACCCTTGATATTTAATTTTGGTGCTGAAAACGCGCAGTTTATCGAGGCGCTCTCTGGGGGAGCCCAGCCTGGCGGCACCGGTCGCCTGAAGGCTCATACCAAGAGGGTCACACCGCACGTCATCTCGTACAATGGGTCCACTCAACAAATTCCAGGACGCCTCGTCTTGGTCGACACACCCGGGCTCAACGATGGTTCTTGTCCGGATGCCATGCAGTTAAGAAAGATCTTTGACAAACTCAAGGCAAAGTACGTCGTGTTCTACATGTCTTCCGACCGCTAACACAAGTCAAGATATTCGCAAACTGGACGCCCTCTCCAACTCGCTGGGATAATCTACCTACATCAAATCACCGACAATCGTTTGTCCAAGGATTCTATTTGCAAGAAGCCGCGCTCGCTTCGCCAACTTGGCTGCGATACACCCGTCAGCCAAGTTCGCCTCGTCACGACTATGTGGAATAAACTAGGCTCCAGAACAGCGGGAGAGAATAGGGAACAAGAACTTATTTCCGAGTACTGGAGACCAGCGATGGATGAAGGTGCCGTTACTGAACGATTCGACGATACGCCCGACGCTGCATGGGGGATTATTACGGGTCTCCTAGGCCAGAGCTACCGAGATATTCAACCACGACGTCCCACACAGATCGAGGTGGAGGCGTACGACGACGTTCCTCGCTGTTTCGGCTTCTGCTAGTGGGTGCGATTCGGAACAAGGGCATGACTTGTACTTATCGTGCACCTTAGAATGGCGATGGTAAACATCTCTGGGTACTTTCTTTGAACATTGTACACTTTATTTGATGTCTACTATGTAATGATTAGCGCCACTTCGGCCATCTCGCCTTGATGAAGCTGAGATAGATACTGTTTCGTCAACATTGCCTTGGGCATCCTCAATATACATGTTTGAATACACTTCGCTGTTTCCTTTCGTCTCACAAATTAGACCCTCGTGACCCATCCCGTGCGATCTCATTGATAAACGCGAGCGGGTTTGGTTTGCGTCCCAAAAAGTCCTACACGTGAGAAAGGTGAATCCGATGTTGGGCTAGACCGATAGCGGAAAACGGCTCGGCGCACCTTGAGTGAGTCCGTCTCGTCCCGACTGCCTCCAACGAGGAGGATCTTGTCACGGTACAATTTCCCCAGCTTGGGATCCAATGGACCCTTTTTGAACACGGTAGCGTACATGTCCGCGGCAAACACGAGCGAGTAGGTGTACCTGTGGTGATCAATGTAGTCAAAATAGGTGTGTTAAGGGATATAGTACGGTTTACCCATAGTAGCCAGCGTCGTATGCACTGCCCATAATGTGGTTGAAGGTACCCTGTCCAGGCTGATACGCGCCTCCTTTTACGAGTGAGATCTTCTCTCTGAGGTCATTCCAGAGTTTCGTGTAGTCCGTGTCCACATCCAGGCTGTTGTTATGTACCGACAGATCAAAGTTGGCGAAAAACAGCTGGCGGAGGTAGAATAGGCCGACGTTGACGTAGCGACTTGCAAACCGAATGAGCCGGCGCGCTACTACCAAGATAAAAAGTCTGACTAACCTCTTGATGATCTTGGCGATCAGACCATCCGACAGCGGCTTTTGCGTTTGGTAATGGCTCGACATCTTCTTTAACACTTCAGGCTCCCAGCACCTAACACACACATTCACGACTCGCCAACGAAACCGATACGATGTCATACCAGTACTCCAACATCTGCGAAGGGGCCTCCACAAAATCGCGGGCGACGGCGGTGCCATGGAACCTTGCATATTTCGTCCGACTCAACAAACCATGGAACACGTGTCCCATCTCGTGGAAAAAGGTCGTAACATCGTCGTGCCGCATGAGTGCTGGCCGATCTGGAGTCTGTTTCGCAAGGTTGGCGACCATGGCTCTCAATGGGTAGTGGCGCTTCCCGTCGGGGAGCTCATAACCTGGGAGGAGGCCCCACACGGCAGCATGCGAGTATTTGCCATCTAGCCGTATTGGAGGTAAACTCGCCTGAGAGTGATACGGATGGTCACGACCACGTACCACGAGGGAAAAGATCAAGATAACAGTACCCGACGAAGGCTGATTCGTCTGTCGCCCCTGCCTCCCAGACAGCAAATTGTTGGACCTCTACACGGACATCAACAGCCCATCCGGCTGAATTCGACACGCACAAAACCTACCAGGGTGCCATACATCCCGGCCATTACCCTTGATTTCTATGAATTTGACTCCGAGTAGATTTTGGTATATGTCGAGAATGGCGGGCACGACGACAGAAACCGGAAAATACTCCTTTACGAGGGAGTCGTCGAGATCCAATGTACGCTCCACATAGAGACGATCGTAATATCTGCGGTTTGGTCAGACGGGTAGTGTAACAGATGTAGATGGCATACCTATAATCCCAAATATAAAAGTTGTCATCAACTGGCAGTTTGCGCTTGATATGTTCTTCCTTTTTAAGAGCCAGAAGGATGGCGCGTTCCTTAATGGCCAGAGGATCAAGATGGCTCTTGAGTTCATCCAAGAACTACACTCAGATAAGGGATACAGCGACGAAAGCATGTCGACCAATGTGACATGCCTTCTTCGCATTGGCTGCGCTCTTGACCATCTTCACCTCCGTTCTGTAGTCGGCCCAAGAGTCGTACTGTAGGATTTCGGCAATCTGCCTACGCAGACCGAGGGCAGTATTCAGGTATTCGACATTGTTCGCCAGTCTTCCATCGTAGGCCTCAAGAGCTATCTGGCGCGTTTTCGGATTGTTAGCATATTTGAACTAGGTCGTGCCGTCAGATGAGCGCGAAATATCGGTCGCTGGACGGGACTCACAATGGGAAAGATATCGGGCGTTCTGAACGTGACTTCGTACACCACTTTATCACCCTCTGTAAGTTTAGTATACCCGGAGATAACGTCCGCAGGGACACCGTCAAGTTCCTCAGACGTGAACATGATGCGACCCTGCAGGGAAGGTTAGATCGATCGATGTGGAGGAGCGGGAATCGGCAACATACACTTTCTTCATTGAAATTTTGCTACGAACATGACATACAATCTTCAGCACGTTGGCAGGTAAAACTTTACCGCTCACCTTGAACTTTAAACAAGCATCCGAAAGCTTATCCTTGAGAATCTTGAGCTTCTCCTTCTCTTCCTCCTT
>JBBPTV010000645.1:0-17393 GCA_038094275.1 Tubosaeta brunneosetosa | reverse complement strand
CCTTGTATTTCAAATACACAGCAATGCTGACAGATGCTATGCATAAGGCTATGCTGCTGACTGAGCAGCTTACCAATCCACTTATATAGCATTAGTCATACTCATTAGTCATGAGTATTGCAGAACACATGTGACTGATCAGATGACTGACATCTGAGTCAGTCTGCTATCTGGAGTTCTAGTTCTGGACTGTTTACCTTCAGACTGTCTTATTCCACCTCTGGACTACAATCTGAAGTTCCAGAGTTCAGTCATTTCAACAAGTAGACCATGCAGCTGAGTAAGCATGCTAGACAGCTCACACCACCATGTCACACCATCCATGCTAGGACTCTCTCATATTGTTTCTCCTAACACCAAGGCCAAAATCACCCTCTTGTACAATATTGACCACAGTGTCAAAGATATCTGTCAACCACTCACCATGAAAAAGTCACCTGTTTACAGGACACACTCAAAATATGGCATTACCATCAACTTGCACAAGTACTCTTGCCTACCTGGGCACCAACAACTCCTTAGTTCAGTTGACACTGATTTCATCCTCACTACTATCTGTTACACGGTGTACTTTTGCCCCTATGATTTTCCTTATGCAGATCACATGACTTATGAACATATGAATGATATGTGCTTGAAGGCCTATGCCAGGCTAGACCATAAGTGCAGGCCCTCAACCCTATGCTCTAGACCTATGATGTCATGGCCCTTGTTGCCATAACTACTGGGCTGGATCCCACTTCAATCATTCACTATCTCGTACCCTATGACGTCATGCCTCACCGATCATGCATTCCTTCAACTTCCTACCACTACAACTATACTCTACATTTTAATCCTCTGATCCTGGATGATCCTAGAGGCTATGCTTATCTCTGTAGGGCTCAGGGAATTACCGTACATAGATTTATTAAGTACAAATAGATACAAACCTGTAGACAGTATATAAACCCCCAGAGTCCAGCTGGAACACCAGTCTGGTTCTCTTGGGTGTTCCTCTATAGCACCAATTGACTGACTGACTCCTCCCTTTCCCCTTCCTTGAGTCAATGCTGTCTAGTGTGACCTGAAGTAGCTTGATATGATAGGGTTGTTTCATTAGAACCAGACTTATCCAACACTTCACCTTGCACTTCTTATGTACACAAGTTGCCAAACGTTACTGGCACACCCTACAACGACGAACAGCAACCATACTGCTCCGTCTGCCAGCAGTACGTAATATGGGAGAGCTCTTAACTGAGTTACTCAATACGGAAGGACTCTAAAACTAATGGCTGAGTTTATCAGTATCCATCACCTTCCACCAGTCCCTGTTCCCATTCATCTCCACTGAAACACAATGACCGGGCACAGAGCGCTCAAGGGATCCCTGATGTTACCGGGAAGATAGGCTGAGCCTATATGCTTCTCACTAGATCATAGATCCTTGGGATCCATATGACAACTACAAGTGGGAAGCCTACAAAGCAGACTGGGAACAACTTCGGGAGAATGAAGCCTCAGGGAGTGGAAAGGAGCGGGAGGTATCTAAAGTAGAACCACTCTCCCCCACTACAACGTTTATACGGGAGCTTGACGCTGAGCTCAGACTAACTAGACTCGGTCCACAAAGGGGTGAGATCAGGAGTCTTGCCATACTAACCATGCTTGACAGCCTCAGCTGCTTGGCAGTAGGCATTGAGGACTCTACGTCCCCCATCTCCGACATGTCCATACACCCTCAGTGCCCCCCTTCCTACAACCCCAATGACTACAGTCTGCCAGCCAGACTTCCCCCACCAACACCACTGAGCACACACCCAACGGAGTTTAGCCGCTACAAGAAGCCAGGGCCTGCTGTCCCTGTAGGAAAAAGAGAGGTATCGCTGATAATATTATGTTTTTTGAAACATACAAGGTTGGTAAAACTCCCTGGAGCCAGGGTAGAGCCCAAGCCGGAGAGAGCACCGAAAAGAAGGCAAATGGACAGGCAGCCTCTACTTTTACATAGAACTATAGCACGAGACACAGTCTTGCCTAGCAGAGAATGTGTTGAGCATCCCACCCACATACATTTACGTCCACACACAATGTGCATACATTATCACATTTAGATTTCTCTACACATATGTAGTTTCTACTCTACAGATGCACACTTTACAGATGCACTATGTATTTCTTGGACTAAACATTTGTACAAGAAATTAAAAGTCTTTTACGATGGCCACAGTGCAACAAATTTTAGGGGATATGTTAATCCCAAACAATGAAAAGATGGCAGCAATCCTTGAATGGATCAACACAAGTGAAAACATGATTACACAACAACGTGATATGATCAATAACCTAAACGTGGTTATTGTGGACTTACAAAGCGAAGTGAAATGCTTAGATAAGAAAAAGGAAATGGTGGATATGGACACCAAAGAAGGTGGTCCCTCCAAAGATGAACCCAAAATGGATAAGGGGTTCTCATGGAAAGTTGAAATATTCACAGACCCTGGTGAATATGACAGATCCTTCAACAAGTTTGAAGAATGGTGGGCAAAAATGCAGGGCTGGCTCACCGTGAACGACAAAGCAATACTGCCCAAGTTTTATGCAGCAGTTGTTTCAGTTTTGTCCCGACTGAAGGGAATGAAGGCAGGGCCCTTTGCTGAAACACGTTTGAAGAAAGGAAGAAGTTACAGATGGAAAGATCTGGAAGATGAGATTATATCTCTCTTCAAAGGAAATTTGGTCAAAGAACGGGCCATTGACCAGCTAGAAAAATTATACCAAGGACATGACCAGACCATCAACTCCTTCCTTGTCCAATGGAAGGCATTATACATAAAGACGGAAATGGACGACTCGCAAGCAATAAGGCTTTTAGAAATGCGAGTCAAACACGAAATTATTGACCACATTTGAAAACAAGGTGACTGCCCAACTTATGTAACAGGTTACCTTCAAGAGATCCGCAAGACAGGTCTTATCCTTGAAGGGATAGAAATGATTTGAGGCAGGACCTCATCACGTTTCCAACAGAGTCAACACTCTAAGTCCAAAGATCTGAATGCCATGGACATTGGCATGGTAGATGTAAAGAAAGGATGTTTCAACTGTGGGAAACCAGGCCACATGAGACAGGAATGCCGGAATCCCATGGTGAAATGTGATCTCTGTCACTGGACAGGCAGAGATCACAGGTCAAGTTGCTGAAGAGCTGGGAGCTCTAACTCAGCACGAATAAGGAATACAAACACGTCCTGGGAAGACACTAAAAGCACCGAAAATCAGGGCAGTGCCCTAATTAAGTTTAATGGAATGAATTTCGAGGAAATGAGGGCCGCTTTCCGAGATTATGAGGCTGCAGAAGCCAGACATACAGGAAAAGGTCGTGCCTAAAGGATTATTCTGGGTATCCTAATGGCACTAAGGAAAAGAAAAAGGTAACATTTTCCAATTCTTCTGATGGCAACAGGTTTGCTATACTTTCGATTGATTCTGTAACGGACTATTACGATACGAACTTTCCTTTGCTGTCAGAGGGGTCTGAGAAAACTCAGCCTGCCGAGGATGTTAAACTTGGGCTTAATTCCTCTTTTAAATTAACTACTAATGTTACTGATGAAATCCCAGACGAAGGTTTATTTTGCAGGTCAATATCCTTATGGAATGAATTGACTGTGGGGTTATGGATTGCCCCTATGTCTAAATGGAATTCATTTACGAAAGTAGAAGCTCTTCTAGACTAGGGAGCTAACATGGTCTTTATTGACAAAGCATATGCTGAATGGTTGAAGCTGCCACTTCTAAAGTTAAAAGATCCCATAAAGGTCTTTAATGTTGACAGAACAAAGAATTCTGCTGGTGACATTACTCACGCCACTGAGCTCTTGATTGAGTTTCAGGGACATCATGAGAAAGTCTTAGCCAAAGTAATGGACTTAGGATGGCAACAGATGATATTAGGATATTCTTGGCTCAAACGTCATAATCCCGATATAGACTGGACTACAGGTGACATCAGAATACATTGCTGTATGGAAGAGTGTAGATCACTCCAGGAGAAGTCTGTTTTTCTACGTCTAATCGAGAAAGAAGAGCAAGATGTTCAATATCAAGTTTATGAAATGATTAAACATTTAGACGATGAAGTATATATAAGGGCTACTTAGGCAGTAGACCTGAAATTAAAGATCTTGATGGATCAGAAATGGAACACTGAAGATCTGGTGCCTCAGGAGTACCATGAATTCTTACCAGTATTTAGGGAAAAGAAATCAGAACGAATGCCTACGAGAAAACCCTGGGATCATGCCATAGATCTTAAGGATTCATTCATTCCCAAGAAGGGTAGACTGATACCCCTATTCCATGACGAACAAATAGAAGTCTCCAATTGGTTAGATGATCAATTACAAAAAGGATATATCCACCCTTCTAAATCCCTGATGATGTCACCTGTGTTCTTTGTACCCAAGAAAGATGGCCAGAACACATGGTACAAGATTACAGATATCTTAATGAACACACAATCCGAAATAATTATCCACTTCCTCTTATATCCCAACTAGTAGATCATCTCAAAGGAGCTAAGTTATTTACAACAATGGACCTCAGATGGGGTTACAATAACGTACGGATAAAGGAAGGCGATGAATGGAAAGCCGCCTTCATAATGCATAAAGGTTCCTATGAACCTGTTGTTATGTTCTTTGGATTATGCAACTCTCCTGCAACGTTTCAAACTATGATGAATGAATTATTTGCAGATATGGAAGATGTTGTCGTTGTCTACATCAATGACATTATAATCTTTACGAAAACAGATAACCATGCTGAACATGCCAAAATAGTCAAGAAAGTATTACAAAGATTAGAAGAAAATGATTTATTTATAAAATCAGAAAAATGCCACTTTTACAAAATGGAAGTAGAATATTTAGGGATGATAGTTGGAGCTAATGGAATCAAGATGGACAAAAAGAAGGTTTCTGCTATTCTGGAATGGCCAGAGCCAAAGAACCAAAAAGGAGTCCGAAGTTTCCTAGGTCTCACAAACTTCTATTGGTGCTTTATTAAAGATTATGCGCAAGTCACACGACCCCTTAATGATTTATTAAAGAAGGATCAAACTTTCCAATGGAAAGAAGAGCAGCAAGCTGCTTTTGATCTATTAAAGACAAAGTTTACAACAGCCCCTATCTTGGCATATCTGGATATAGATTGCAAATTTAGATTAGAAACGGATGCTTCAGATTACACAATGGAAGCAGTGCTCTCTATACTCAAAGATGACAAATGGCATCCTGTAGCCTTCTCTTCTCATAGCATGTCTTCTCAAGAAAGAAATTACCCCATTGCTGACAAAGAGATGCTGAGCATCATACATGCACTTGAGATTTGGAGACACTACCTAGAAGGTGCTAGAGATCAATTTGAGATCTGGAACGATCATGTGAATTTGCAATACTTTATGAAGGCCCAAGATCTGAATCATCGCCAAGTGCGATGGGCACAATATTTAACACAGTTTAATTATCTTTTCATGTATAAGCCTGGAGCTTCAAATGTCAAAGCAGATGCTCTCTCTAGATGAGAAGATCATGCTGTATGCATTGAAGATGATAATAAAGAAGTAACAATGATAACCCCAGAGTGGATACAAACCATGTCAATGGTTACAATCCAAGATGAAGGGGACACCATATGAACTCAAATATTTAATGAACTTTTACAGTTGAAAGAAACCGACGTCATACATTTATGTAAGGAAAGGAACATCTGCGAGGAACACAATGGTTTCCTATACGACGAAAAAGGAAGGTTGTTTGTGCCTGATAATGCAGAGCTACAAATGACTATATTACGTCACTGTCACAATTCCCCAGTTGCTGGACATCCAGGAATAGACAAGACTTTAGATCTTGTCACACAGTCATATTGGTGGCCTGGTGTCACATCTTTTGTTTCAGATTATGTTTCCTGATGCAATAGATGTGCTCGGATGAAAGGAACAAATCAGGCAATGCCTGGTTTATTAAAACCCTTATCAATTCCTGATGGACCATGGGTTGATGTGTCTGTTGATTTTATCACAGATCTCCCATTATCATCTGGTTATGATTCCATATTAGTCATCATTGATCGATTTTCAAAAGAAGTAGTCTTTGCCCCATGCAGCAAGACTGCAACGGCCCTAGATACAGCCAAACTCTATCTAAATTATGTATGGAAAAATCATGGTTTGCCCTAATCTATTGTATCAGATCGTGGTCTGCAATTCACAAGCCAAGTCATGACAGATGTCTGCAAGCACTTGGGAATTGCACAACATTTATCTATGGCTTATCATCTGCAGACTGATGGTTAAATGGAACAGATAAATAGAGATTTACAACAGTATTTAAGAATGTTTTGTTCTGAGAAGCAGGAAGAATGGTCGGACTGGTTGCCGATTGCTCAATTCTCATATAATTTGAAGAAGCAGGCTTCTACAAACAAAACCCCTTTTGAAGTGACTTGTTCATATGCACCAAGAATGGGCTTTGAACAATGCATGTCTAAGGCACCAGCTGCCTCAGATTTTACGGATTCTATGGAGTCTACTTTAAAGGAAGTAAAATATAACTTAAAACAATCCTAAGAGAGAATGAAACTCCAAGCAGATAAACATAGAAAAGAAGCCCCACAATACATTATCAGAGATAAGGTGTGGCTTTCTATGGACAATCTATGGCTAACACAAGCATCACAGAAATTAACAGAAAGATGGATCAGACCTTATGAAGTCACGGAACTTGTCAGCCCAGATGCAGTATGCTTGTGTCTGCCTAGATCCATGAAGATCCATGATGTTGTTAATATTTCTCATGTCAAATCGTATAAGGAACAGATACCTGGACAACCTGTGGTTGCTCCTGGTCCAGTATAGGTTACTGGAGATAGGGATAACCTATATGAAGTTGAATCTGTTAAAGATTCACGTTTTAAAGGAAAGCACCTTGAATATCTTGTCCATTGGAAGGGATATGATGAGACTGGACGAACATGGGAACCTGAAGGACATCTCTTACTGACAGCCCAGGAGGCTATTAATGATTTCCACAAATTGAATCCTTCTACCCCTAGAAAAATCTGCTTATCTCATTCAGCATTTGACGCTTTATTTATCCCTTATGAAAATTACACCACTCCACACATTGAACCCTTTGATTGCCTGGAAGTCAATCCCTAGACGGGGGGTAGTGTTATGTGGTGTACTTTTGCCCCTATGATTTTCCTTATGCAGATCACGTGACTATGAACATATGGATGATGTGTACTTGAAGACCTATGCCAGGCTAGACTGTAAGTGCAGGCCCCCAACCCTATACTCTAGACCTATGATGTCATGGCCCTTGTTGCCATAACTACTGGGCTGGATCCCACTTTAATGATTCACTATCTCGTACCCTATGATGTCATGCCTCACCGATCATGCATTCCTCCACTTCCTACCACTTCAACTGTACACTACATTTTAGTCCTATGATCCTAGAGGCTATGCTTATCTCTGTAGGGCTCAGAGAATTACCATACATAGATTTATTAAGTACAAATAGATACAAACCTGTAGACAGTATATAAACCCCCAGAGTCCAGCTGGAACGCCAGTCTGGTTCTCTTGGGTGTTTCTCTACAGCACCCTGACCAAGGTCTTGTTCCCCCTCCCCTTTCCTTAACTCTATGCAGTCTAGTGCGACCTGAAGTAGCTTGGTGCTATAGAATTGTTTCACTATGTCCTGAATGTCAAAGTGTCAATTGATTGTTGCTCTCTCCACCACTGAGGCTGAGTATGTGGCTACATGCAAAGCTGGCAAGGAGATTGTCTGGCTCCAACAGCTTCTCAAAGAGTTGGGCTTCATAGTATCTAGACTTGGAACTCCAGTTCGATGGCAATGAAGTATCAATGGACATGGACTCCCATGGTTTCACTGATGCCAGATGGTCATAGGATCCTGACAACTCCAGATCTGTCTTTAGATATGTCTTTATAAGTAATTGAGGGGCCATCTCCTGGTCAAGTAAACTACAAAGCATGGTTGCTCTGCCCTCCAGCAAATCAGAGTACATCAGACTTAGTAATGCAGGTCAACATCTCATGTGGCTCCACACATTCTTCAAGGAAATCAGACATCTGCAAACTGGACCAACTATCCTTCATTGCAACAACCAAGCTGCAATCATCTTATGCCAAGATCTGCAATTTTGTGCTCAGACAAAGCACATACAGCAGAAGTATCACTTCACCCAGAATGACTTGGTCAGAAAAGGAGAGGCCATAGTAAAATATGTCTGCACCAGAGACATGGTGGCTGACATACTCATGAAACTGCTCCCTTGGGAACAACATTGGAAGTTTGTTAGGGCAATGGGTCTATGACTGCACTTGAGTGGGAGTGTCAAAGTATGACCTTTGGACAACTCTAGAGTCATAAAAGCAACAACTCCAGACATTTCTCCCCCATTTATCATTCACTGAAGACTTAGTTATATCCATTATAGTATAGTCACACCTCATGTTGATCACTTGGTGGCATTCCTACTCCTTCCATACATGTGCTGCTGTGCCTTTAGTGTTTCCTGATCTGGCACACCTATTTTTACCTACTCCACTCTGGATTTCCTAAGCAGATCAATCCACAAGTATTTAACAATCACAAATGACCACCTAAACTCCTCTAATATTTTGGCTACCCAGACAGTTATTCCTTGACCAAGAAGGCTATCAGAAATAATATAATCTTGAAGAGATTTACTATCCATGGAGAGATTTGATCAGAAGGCCTGCTGTGTAGTACAATGACCAGTCACTTGATCCAATTCCCACCCTTGCTTTTGCTAAGTTGGTGCCAGCACAAAGTGGTGCAGATTCCAATACATTGGGGATTGTGTTAAGAGCTAAGGATCAAGGAAGTGGGCTAGCCACTTGTTGGGTCAACTCAAGGGGCTTCTGGGAGCTAGGACTGATGTCCACAGTGAGTAACCAAGGAGGGAACCATAGTGGACAACAGGCTCTATGTGCACTTCAAGTAAATACTGGTAAACAAATCAGCCACAATGCTGAATAGGTGTAAGGATAGGGGCTCTGCAACTGCATAGAGTGATGAACAAGTCAGAATGAGCTGGGAAAGTTGGATATAGGCATAATGAAGATGGGGAATCAAATGGTGACAACCAGGAATTGAAATGAGAAGCAGTAAGCCATCAATGAACAATATAAGTGTGAAATCACCAAAGCTAACACTCCCCCCTAATTGCACAACTCTGCAATCAATCAACTTCCCCCTATTCCAGATAGTCCCATTATCACACAGTACTGCAACACCTTCAGCCAAGCCAATGGCTTGGTCAACAGATCAGCAGGCATCTCCTCTGTGGGCACAAATGTAGCAGAGATTAAACCCTTCTCTACTGTGTCTCTCAGTCAGAACCAACACAAGTCCAGGTGCTTCATGCAACCATGGTGCTCCGGATGCTTCACCACTTGAATTGCAGACTGATTGTCAATGTGGAGCACAGATGGAATGGGGCATGTCATTTGTTAGAGTAAAAATCTTGAAACTAGTTGCAGAAAGTCTAATAAAATAGCTAAAAATCTGCAAAAAACCAAGGGAAGTGCCTATGAATATAGAGAGTATGGCTGTGTGGTTGCAACTGGCATTGTTCACTGAAAAGAAGGCATGCACATCCCTTTGCAAGTGATATAAATGGGGTCCTGATAGTGTCTCTGATGATAAAGCAGCTCTTTTACCCATTGACTCCACCATTACCCTGACAACCACACTCTTGCATTCACTGCACTGACAGATCATGACCAATATGTTGCACTCTTTGACTCTAAATCTACTTAACACATCTCTCCATATCATGAGTTGTTCAACACACTGTTGGACATCACATCCAAACCATTCACTGCCACAAACCAGCAGATTTTCAATGTCACTGCTATGGGTGATATGGTGATTGAAGTCCTGAATGAGTGTGATTTTTCATGTCTACACCTCACTGAAGTTCTATACTTGAAGGAGGTTGGATATACTTTGGTATTGATTGGACATCTTGATAAACTGGGTTTTGAGATAGTTTTTGCTGGTGGTTTTTGTTAGATTTAGTGATTTCACACTCATATTGTTCATTGATGGCTTACTGCTTCTCATTTCACTTTCTAGTTGTCACCATTCAATTTCCCATCTTCATTATGCCTATATCCAACTTTCCCCAGCTCATTCTGAGTGGTTCATCACTCTGTGCAGTTGCAGAGCCCCTACTCCTATGTTTATTCAGCATTGTGGCTGATCTGTTTACCAGTATTTACTTGAAGTGCACATAGAGCCTGTTGTCCACTATGATTCCCTCCTTGGTTACTCACTGTGGACATCAGTTCTAGCTTCCAGAAACCCCTTGAGATGACCCAACAAGTGGCTAGTCTGCTTCCTTAATCCTCAGCTCTCAACAGAAAGCTGCATCTCTGCCAATGCCATTATTGTGGAAAAACTTCTGGATTGTGGTTTCTTTATGAAGGGTGGGGCTGATGAGAAGGTACATAGGGACCTTCTGAAAGTGACAAACTGATGATATGGCCTTCTAGAGCCATACAAACAATCTTGCACACCCTTCACTCTCAAGTCTGATTACAGATTTTTTTATACTGGGCCTAATACTGTTGGCAGTCTTTTTCCTCAGTTGTTTGAGAATGAAGTACTATGTCCTCCTGTTGCTCTTGCTGCAACTGCTGTAATGTTTTTTCCACCATGATTTCTCTTGGAGCTTACAGGTGATTATAGATTAAACTTGCACTAGATAAGGTGGCAGCACAAGGTACCAATGTCTTGTTGAAATGAGATGTTTATGTGGGGGTCTATGGCAATGTACTCAGCCCTATGGAGAAGTGTGACACCATTGCTATCCACCATGCAAAAACAAAGGCACTCTGTGTTTGTTGGGTGAAAATCGAAAGGTGAGTCTTTTAATAATACAGTGATGCCTGATATCCACACATACCAGGAATTGGGATATGATAGGCATGGTTACTGGCTTCAAGGTGGATCTTGATTGATTGTGGGGTAGTGTTGGTACCTTTTTTGTGATTATAACATCTAGATTCAATTACAATTTGTTTGTGGTAATTTGTGAGAATCTGTCACTGTCTGGCCTAGTTCAACAAAATTATACACAGCCAGGTGCTAGGAGTGTTTATGATACTGTCCCAGTCTTGGACAATATGGGACATCTTGTAAAAATACAGACAGTACTAGTCAGCTAGGTGCCTTTCTGGAGATCATAGGAAAGGTGGAGATACTAGCCAGTCCAGTCCAGTCCAAGCCCAGACAGTGGAGGGTTGGTTTGCTGATGTAAGGGCAGTAATAGCCCAACTCAGACTGTGCTGTAAGTATAGAGCACAAACTGTATTCACCTAAATAAGGGCAGCAATAGCCCAACTATGTGGGAAATGGAGTGAGGTGGAGTAAATACAAAGTGTCAAGTTGCTAAATAGGATTTTACCTCAGACTGTGCTGCAAGTACAGAGCACAAACTATATTCACCTAAATAAGGGCAGCAATAGCCCAACTAAGGTAGAGTAAATACAAAGTGTCAAGTTGCTAAATACATAAGATCTCACCTCAGACTGTGCTGCAAGTATAGAGCACAAACTGAGGTGAGAGGAGAAGACTGAAGGGATTAAATAATATTGAAGACATGCATGTGCTTATAGTCATACCTCATGTCAATCACTTGGTGATGCTCCTACTCCCTTCAACCATGTACTACTGCACCTTTAGGATTTCCTAATTCAGCACACCTATTTTTGCCTACTCCATTCTGGAGTTTTCTGGAGATACTATAATAGGTATGAGTAAGTCCAAAAGAGGTATAATAAGGAAAGACCAAGAAATGGCTGGAGTTGGTGTAATGCTAGCCATACCTTGAAGGACATTTGTCTTAACACTAGAAAGGTGGATGCTCATGAAGAGGTACTACAGCATCCCTTAGGCTAGTCAAGTATGAACCAAGAACAGAGAACAAAGATGACAATGAGGGGAAGTATACTGAGGACAAAGATGAACAAGTACACAGGAAGTGTTAGTGAAGTATGAGGGATTGGAATGAAGGATATGATAAAGATTGTAGACTGAGGATGACGGATATTGACCAGGGAGGTCAGAGGATTGCTGGGCAATGTTGAAGAATTACTGAGGACTCGAGAATTGCTTGAGGACAAAGAATTGGTACAACATATATTATAGATTCAGAGTGAGGAACTAAAGTACAGGCAATCAGGTATATAAAGGTTCTAGTCATGAGAGAATAGAACACTATGGTATGTTATGGGATAAGGGAATACATTGCCATTATGAGAGAGACAGCTGTGGAGTTAATCGTCTAATGAGAAATCAAAGATGAAGAAGATAAACAAAGGAACTGTGGAGTCAAGTCATCTACCTTGGAATAGAAATGATCACCAGAGTGAGTCGTCTGGAAGAGAAAGGTGAGATGAAGAATTGACAGTTCAAGAAGCTGCTCAGATGAAGAAGTAAGTCTGAGAGACAAGGATTGGAGTTACCACCTGAAGGAAATGTTGGTAGCCTCAAAGGGAAGTCGATGAGGTCAATGAGAAGCAGATTAACTGTGTATGGGGATAAGCAAAAGGAAAGAACAAAGAGGTAGGAAAAAGAGAAAAGAATCATAACAGTTGGTGCATGTATGACTCCAGAGTTGTCTGGAGCTCATACTTTGACAGGATGTGCAAAAGGTATGCCAACTGTGCCAACTGACACATCTTCTCACACTCTTATAGACAAGGCTGTTCCTTGCATCTTCTATCAAGAAGATTTTTGATAAGGCCTTTCAAGAGGCCTCACTCATGAAGACAGCAGGTAATGAGATTCCATGCCTTTGTGCTAAGTCCTTTACTTGAGAGATCAAAGACATAGAGCACTGCCAGAAAGTGTTGCTCTACATGCTCTGCCTCTCTCAGCATGACTTCCATACATATAAAGCTATGTCTGCCCAGGTTAACTCCCTTAATGACTTGATGGAATTCAAGCACCTCAGCTTTTCCAAAGAGCTCACTTTGGTGGCCATATGGGACCACCAGTTCAACATATTTGAAGCAGAACAATATGCATGTTTATCAGAAGGTGCAGTGAGAAATAGCAATGTATAGCAATGTGCTAGCTTCTGATTAGCAAAAAAGGTGAGTGTTATTTTTGTGTTCCTTTGTGTGAATGACTTTTCTCTATAGGGAAGGTGATGGCACTGTGTTTTGAGCAAACATGTTGATACATAATGGCTGAGTCATGTAGCTACATATGTTGTAACCCCCCTTCTTGTACTTCTTGCCAATACAGATATTATTCTTTTCATTTGTCATATATAGAGATGATATCATCCACTGAGGAATAGCAACATGCTAGTCCTGATTGGTAAAGAAGGTGAGTGATTGAGGGGATGAAACCATCCACCCTTTCCTACCAGTTTTTCACTCCATTGGAGCTCTTAAACCACCAGCCCAATGTGTTCAAAGCTGAACAACACACACTAAACAACACACACATTTTTCAGAAGGTGTGGTGAGGAATAGCAATGTGTAGCAATATTCACTTCATCAGAGCTCTGAAACCACCAGCTCAATATGTTTGAAGCCAAACATTGCACACATTTATCAGAAAGTGTGGTGAGGAATTGCAATGTGTTTCTTGATTGGTAAGTTATTTTTGTGGTCCTTCATTGTGAATGACCATTTTTCTCCATAGGGAGGGCAATGGGCTGTCTTTTGAGGAAAGAGGTTGATATACAACAGGTGAGTCATGTAGCTACATATGTTATAACACCCCCACTTCTATACTTCTTGCTAATATTAATATTATCCTTTTTGCCTGTCAGCTCATACAGATTGAACACTTTTCCTGCATTATACATATCACTAAGTGATTGCATACTATTCAGATTAAATGAGTAAGAAGCAGTGGTATCAGCTATTGAACAAACTAGCTGTTAGTCCTTCTTGTGGATCAACTGATCCTGTCCAGACATTTGCAGTCAAACCAGATGGTAGCTTGATTGAGGGGATGTTACCACCCACTCTCCCCTATCAGTTCTTCACTCCACCAGAGCATGCCAATCTAGGAACCAGAGCCTTTAGATTTTCAGCAACATTGTCTGGCTCAGAGGGGCAGGTTATCATGAGGTCATACCAACCACTTTCCCTACTCCCAGGGCCAATGCCCACCCTTGGTTACTGCTCTGGAAATAATGATTACATCAATCAGAGAATTGCTGCAGCTATGTCAACTGGAATAGGGTACTCTTATGGCACTGGGGTTATCAAGGTGAGCCTTACTTTTAGATCTCTTTTTGATGTACCTCAACTGATATATTTCAACAGCCCAATATACACAAAGGCACCAAGCATGTATTCAATTGCATGGCCCCCCCAAAGGTCATGCCATCTGTAATGCAAGCACAGCCTATAACTGCAGAGGCCATCATATACCAACCACTTGCCTTGCCCTCCTTCATACTTCAGCCACAGCCAAAATGGGGTTTAACCCTCTAAGATGCCAAATAAGGTACAATGGCATCCACAGCAAGATTGGATTTCAAGCACATTAATAAAGAAATGAACAAACAACCAGAGACATACTTTTTCTAGGATGAGGGACTGGAACCCAAGGACATCAAAAAGGAAATGAACAAACCATTGGGAACTTAGTTTTCTGAGATCAGCCAATGCATTTGCAAGAAGTCAACTAGAAGTTTATTAGGAAGGTGATGCAAGATTTCACAAAAAGTAAGAATCATTCACATATGATCTTTTTCTGATTGGGCTTAACACATTCTTGCAGTAGAGGGATGGACACAAGAGCCTGAGATGAAAGTTTTTATGAGCACAAAAAAACTGTTGGTTGGATATTATCAGGCATTTCAAAGACATCATGCAAATCATTGTCAAACCTTGTTACAATCTTCTAATTCCCATCTGTGTGAGATGCAATCTTGTATCATATTGGGAACCATAGGTTGACAAATTACTTCAGGACTAGGGATATGCCAATCAAGTAGTTGAGGTGTGTAATACATACTCTTGGATATAATCTATGATTTACTGTGTACCCAGCTAGAAAACAGAACAATGAAAGTGTGTCCATTCCAGTCTCTTGTGCTCTCCACACTCATCCTCAAAATGATCTAGGTTGTCAAACCTGTCTTCCACACCTGGCTGTTGGACACTAAGGGACACTACAAAATAGACAAGATGGACAAGATCATTGCATACTTCTACACAATACTCTACTGGGCATTGGAATGCTTGTGAAAAGGGCCAGAGGTTGTTTTTGAAATGACCAGGTTTACTCTGATTTACAAAGAAGGCACTTGAACACTTGGAAGAAGTACAAAAAGGGGCTGATGGAAAAGACCTCACTTGAGAAACATTTTGGCACATGCTGAAGAGTTGCTGAAAAATAGTTGTTAGAACTTGTGTGCACTTCAAATAGTGCCTTACTGTCCATACATCAGCCTGTCTTTACCATTTGTACATCAGGGAAATCATGTAGACTCAGTTAAAGTAGCTAGTGAGTAGTCTCAAATGAGAACAAAGTGTTGCTAAGAGATGATTAACCTTGAATGAAATAGGTAGATGGGTTGCTTATGATCAGTGGGGCTATGATTTAAACCATCTGAGCATAGTGGCCATGGTGTGAATTGTGTCAATATGGTAGGTGGGATGAAGAGAGGTGGGTAAGAAATGAAAGGAAGGGAAGAAGCACTCTGAAGGGTCTTTAACCCTACTGTCACTTGATATGAGATGGTGACAGGGTGACCCTATGAATGCAAAGTTAGCAGCTAAGAGTGGTTGAGCTACATGAAGCAAACTCAGGAGGACAGGAAAGAAATATGGATGGGCAAGAGTAAGGCAAGCCACTGTTGAGTGACAAGGCTTGAAACTTGAGGCTTGAAGGTTGCACTAGAGATGTATTACAAAAGATAAATGCAGAAATGGAAAGGATGCATAAGGTTGTCACCAAGATGGAAGTACTTTGGAAGGCAAGAATGAACAGGTGAGAATAAGGCAGGTCAAAGAGGCAATGGGGGAATGTGCCCATCTTGGTTGGGCCACTAATAACTCAGATCACTATTGAGTGTTGTGCATGATGAGGTTTTGCTGTTGTCATTCCCATGATCATCTGTAGTATCCTCATTGCCATCAATTTGTCTTGCACTTGTCTTATGCCAAAATTGGTTGGTACACATTATACACCCTACCTCCTGCTTTTCTTTCTTTTCACTTAACATACCACCTCTAGGTGCCACTGCCTCTAGTGCCACCAGCTTGCCTTTATAGTACCTCTATCTTGGTGACAACCTCATGCATCCTTTCTAATCTCTGTATTCATTGTTTGTAATACATCTCTAGTATGACTTTCAAGCCTCAAGTTTCAACCCTTGTCACTTAACAGTGACTCACCTTACTCTTGCCCATCCATATTTCTTTCCTGTCCTTCTGAGTTTGCTTTCACATAGCTCAACAACTCTCAGCTGCTAACTTCACATTTATAGGGTTGTCCCATCATCATCTTGCATCAAGTGACAGTGGGGTCAAAGACCCTTCAGAGTACTTCTTCCCTTCCTCTCATCTCTCACCTGCCTCTCTTCATCCCACCTGCTGTATCAACACACTTTTCACCATGGCCACTATGCTTACACAGTTTAAATCACAGACACATTCCACCAATTATAAGCAACCCATCTATCTATTTCATTTGAGGTTAATCATCTTTTAGCAACACTTTGTTCTCATTCAAGACCACTCACTAGCTACTTTGACTGAGTCTATATGATTTCCCTGATGTATGAATGGTAAAGGCAAAGATACATGAGATAGAGAGGTGAGATCATTTCTTTCACTAAGGTTGCACTGGTCAGACCAAAGATTAGTTAATAGTCATTGCCACTCACCACCTATGGTGTGTCACTATTCCACAATGTATTTCACACATGCCCAGATACTGCCATTTCCTCTGTATTCTCCCCACAGAGATGTTCTGAAAAGCACTATATGTGGATTATTCAGATTTTGGAGTGAAAGTTCTTGCATAACATAGGAGTCCAGTGTGTAATGAGACAACCAGAGAATGACAATGACTGTGGATTTGCAACCAAGGAACTCCTTGAGGGCACTGGTGCAGCTCCAAGTGTGGTTCATGTACAGGCTGAGGTGTGTCAGATGTGGGAGTTTGTTGAGCTCAATAGGGTTAGACCTTCAAGCTCCTCCAGAATTCAAAAGGTGGAGATGTGAGATGTGTTTGAACAGGTCCATCCCTGGTAGGTACACATTGCTATTGTCTGGGAAGGTGAGTACCTGGTGTATTGGTGCT
>JBBPTV010000644.1:0-17406 GCA_038094275.1 Tubosaeta brunneosetosa | reverse complement strand
CAAATTAAATGAATTGTGGGCATTGGTCGGGGCCATCAATGCGGCCAGGGAACGCGGAAAGAAGGCCGGAAGTGATGGGGCGGTAGAATGGGCAGTTGTTGATGAAGATGGATTGAAGCAGATAACACAGGTTTGTCGCCTTGTGTCATGCATGCGATACATGACTGACCACCAGCCGCAGATCCTGTCCGACCAACAGGCAGGTCTGCAACATCTAACGAAAATACTACAGCAAGACCTGAAGGATCTTGGTGTGATTATGGGGACGAATGGGGATCGGGAGGAAGGTGCGGACATGAGGCTGAGTGCCTCGCCTTCTCTGTTGAATAGTTCGACGTCGACGCTGCATGCGAGTGCGTTGCGATGAATATTTGGTATATCCAGTACTTGTAGTCCTCGTTCGGGTCGCTCGGAGAACAAAGGAAGACGCGTGAGACCGCGCATGAGGCCATCTTAATCTCCAGAGCGTTCATGTACCTGCATCCTTGAACAACCGCAGCGACGACGACGACGACTACAGTAGAGACCTAAACGTATGACACGACCAGCTACGATGCGCTACCGCACGCTCGAGATTCGTTGGCACGACTCAAAGCCTATATCAACCTGCGACTTTCAGCACATCCCATTCAAAAAAGCGCGTCCGTCTCAAGAGAAGAGCTTTCCATCTCAGTCCTATAAGCTTGCGACTGGTGGAGAAGACAACCATGTCAGAGTACGTTGACTTGTTGGTTTAGACGCGCTCGTGTTCTCAGTGTGCGCGCCGCAATGTCCATTCAGATATGGATGGTCCACCCAAACATTTTACCCCCATCCATCGCAGACACAGGCGACACTGTGGTTTCCCCGCGACCGCCACGCGTCGAGTATCTTGCGACCCTCAACAAGCACTCCGCGCCAGTCAACGTGGTGCGGTTTTCTCCCAACGGTTCGTATTCACGTTTCTCGCAACCTTCTCTCATAACGTATTCTCGTGTGTGCTCAGGAGAGCTCATCGCCTCAGCTGGAGATGGTATGTTTTTCATTGTGGCGACCGTCGGGATTTCGGGTTGAACCATCGATGCTTCTAGATGGAATGATCATTATCTGGGCCCCATCAAGTACACCCCCGTCCGTGACGTACGGGAATGACCTCAATGCAGACGACCTGCAATATGAAAAGGAATACTGGAAACCACGTACAACATTCCGGTCAGTTTCATTCATCTCCGTCACTTTATCCCCATTGGTGGAACTCATGATTAATCATTTATTCAGGTGCACGACCATGCAGGTATATGACCTTGCGTGGAGCCCCTCGGGGGAGTATATCCTTGCTGGTAGCACCGATAATTGCGCGCGCGTGTTCACAGCAGCAGATGGTTCGGCTCCCGCTTTACCCTACTTGACTATGATTTATTGTGTGCCCATCCAGGCAAATGTGTTCATGAGATCGCAGAACACAGTCACTACGTCCAAGGCGTTGCTTGGGACCCGCTCAACGAATACATTGCCACCCAGAGCAGCGACCGCTCCATGCATATCTACCGAATCTCAACAAAACAAGGTTCTTTTGAAGCTCACGCGATCGGGAAAAACGCCCGCATGGCATTCAGCCACTCTCGAACACCGAGCACGCAAAGCCGTATCAAAGGGTTTAAGCGCGAATCCACCAGTGATGTCGAGAGTGCTTCTGTAGATCAAAAGGAAGAGAAAGATTTTCCCCCGTCAGGCAATTCCATCGTATACCTACCCACCCCAGCGACATCCGTTGCCAGCACACCATCCACCATGTTTCCGCCACCTAGCTTCGAACGGCCATCCTCCCGACGGTCCTCGTTCAGTGGCTCCAACGCCCCATCGTCACCGGCTCACTCTCACTTCTCCAGGTATGGTCGGTCGCCCTCCCCTATGCCACCTCTTCCTGCTATACGCGCCCTGCCCTCGCCAGCGTGGTCAACCATAAAGCTTTACGGAGACGAGAGTTTTACGAATTTCTTCCGGAGGTTAACATTTAGCCCAGACGGTGGCCTGCTGCTCACGCCCGCAGGACACTTTGAAGACCTTTCTTTCAATGCTGGGGTAAAAGGGGATGAGACGCCCACTAGAGGCCGCAAAGGCCGTTCGCCCGACAAGAGCGGCACAAGCTCATCGCAGAGTGAATTAGCCAATCCTAACTCTGCTTCGTCTGTTTTCATTTATTCTCGTGCCAACTTTGCACGCCCGCCTATCGCGCAGCTCCCTGGGCATAAAAAGGCTTCTGTCGCGGTGCGCTTTTCTCCTATCCTGTATGAATTACGACATGGTGTTGTCGGTGCGAAGCCCGAGGAGCCGAAAGTCGCCATTCTAGATAAAGGCAAGGACGGAAAGCTAGCTGTTGATCTTACCAGTGGTACGGGTGGGTCAGTACACGAGCAGCTTGCCCTTTCGCCTTCACGAGCAGAGAAGACTCCAGCTTTCTTGTTCCCGGCGGGTGGCTCCGACACAGTGACAGCGCGATCTCCATCGCTCTCCCCGCTAAAGCAATCAAATTCTAACGCGTCTACGTCCTCAAAGACTCCCACCCCTACTTCCGCCCCGTCCCCAAGTGGGTCGGTATTTGCGCTTCCCTACCGGATGCTGTACGCGGTCCTGACGATGGACACCGTCACCATTTATGACACCCAACAAGCGGGACCCGTCTGTTTGTTGACGAAATTGCATTACGATGAGTTTACCGACATGTCATGGTTGGTGGCGTTCTGTCCGACGAATACCAAATGCTGACTCGCGTACGATCACGACTATGCAGGTCTCCAGACGGCCAGGCACTTGTGCTATCCTCGCGGGATGGGTATTGCACGCTCATCGTCTTTGACGAGATACTCCCGGCACACCATACCCAGCAGTCGACGCTCCAGCTACAGTCTATTGCGCAACACAACTTTGTCCCGCTCACGTATGCGACGTCCGGATCTATGGCTGCGCAGGCTGCCCCGTTGACGCCGGCTAGTGCGAGTGCTGCGCTGCCTATCATCGCACCACCCACTGTTCCAACTAAGCGGGGACAGGCTCAAGACAGCGAGTCCGCCCCACAGCAGGCGTCCAAACCAGTTGATCCCGTGACCCAGGGTGGGGCCGCAGACACGAGTGTGGTCGACGACACCAAAGACCAGCCACCAAAGAAAAAGCGAAGGGTGGCGTTGACGCGCATCGGTGATATCGAGGCATGAGTACTTTCAATGGCAATTGTTTTATGCGTCAAACGAGTGGTCTATGCCATATTTTATGTTCCTAGTCTCTTTCTAATGTCGCTTTGTCTGATGGTCTCCTTGGAAGGGCTATCTTATCTTGATGCATGCGTCCACGAACCTCGTGTTAACGTCGAATCGTACATGTATTTTGAGACTTGTGCAATGTGATGCTGTCATATCTGTCGGTACCGTGCGTGTTAGAACAAGTGTTGACCTCCCTCTGCTCGCCATCTATACAGCCAATCACAGCTCGTGTATATGGACCTAACCGGTCTTGTTCTTACTCCTCTTGCCGACCTGGGCTTGGTAACCGCTCTTGATAGCATTTACTGATCGTCGTGAGCCACACGACTCACAGGACATGAAGAATATACGGTTCTCCTTTGTGAGAAGCGTGTCTGGAGATTTGCACGTTTTGCAGGTGACATACTCAACTGTGGAGATGCTAATCAGCTGACGAGTTATCAGAGCACATCACAAGACTGACCGATATACCTCCTCAACACGTTCTCTACCTGCTTTGGCTGGAAGCGGCCTCTGATGACCAAGCGCCCTGAGCCGTCCACGCTACCCGTCGTACCCATTTCAGCAAAGAGGAACTGAATGACGTGTTCTGGGGATCGGTGCATACGTTTGCAGATGTCTGCAACGTTTGCAAAGATGGAGCGACGGACACCTTCTCGGAGGATCTGTGGTGGGGCGATGGTGTATCGCTTTCCGGAGGAGGTAAGCAGGGAGGGATTAGACGCATGGAGGGAGGCGTAGAAACGCGTGAGGAGCTGGATGGAGGAGTGTGTGAGATGCGGACGCGACTGCAAGGGCACACTTACCTCCTGGTACGTATAATCGCGATCGCTCGTAAGCCATGCCTCACTGCCAGAATCGACAGCGGTGGGTACTTCTGGTCTTGCGAACGGGTCGTCGCCAAGCTCCGCTTCGTCGATGTCGTTGAGGTGTTCTCCGTCGTCAATCTCCACCTCGTCTGCGCCCTCCGCCGCATCTTTTGATTTCGATTCCTCGAGTTCCTTTTCGAACTCTTCCATCGCCTTCTTCTTGGACGATTTCTTCTTCTTCTTCATGTCTGAGAAGTCGAGGTCTTCTGACGCGATCGCGGCGGAGGGCCCGCCTGCAGGTGTGGATGCACCAGACCCATCCTCGCCCTGCGTCCAGCGCTCAGATGTTATCCTACAGTGAGGACTGCAGGACGTACGAGATCCATGGGGATGTCCTTCTTCTTCTTCTTCTTTTTCAGACCATCGGGGAACATGGACTTGTCGTCGTCCTGTTTTTGGTCCACATCGCCGTCTTCGGCGGTCTGAGTGCGCTTCATCTGCTCGTGGACGGTGGCAGGTCCGAGGTCGACCGCATCGCCGTTGGTGGTGGTGCTCTCGATCGTGGTCGGCGCTGGGGTGGTGGGGTCCGCCTCTGGCCCGAGCGGGTCTTCTGTGAACGCGACCGTCTTCTTCTTGCGCTTTTTCAGCGACGGGTCAAACAGCGGCGCTTCCGATGCCATGTCGTCGTCGATGCGCAACTTCGTTATCACCCATGCCGAGATTTCAGTCGGCGTTCGAACTCGGCAGGGAACTCCGCTCGCTGGTCGCCGATGTCTTCCGAGTTGTAATCCACTAAACACTCTTTCCAAAGGGACATGTTTGCCAGGCAGTCCGTCGCTCGTCTCGCCGCACAGCAGGCTCACCGTCACGGCGCTGCCCCGCAAAATGCCCGCAATATGGCTACCCTCCGCGAAATCGAGCTGCGGCTCAAGTCGGTCAGAAACATTGAGAAAATCACCAAAGTAGGGCGTTCTCTCGTACCGGGCGGGCCTGTATTGAGTTTGCTGTTGCCAGTCGATGAAGATGATTGCGTCCACGAAGCTCGCCAAGGCGCAGCGGGCCATGAACGCAGGCAAGGAGTACGGTATCGCCAACTCTGGTATGCCCCCGTGTACGCTTGTCCGAGCGTGTCTGCTCACCCCACACAGAGATATACGAACACATGCCCTCGGAGACGCCCGCAAAGCGCAAGCTCTACGTCGTCGTGTCCTCGGACAAGGGTCTTTGCGGTGGTATTCATTCGTCCGTCTCGAAAGCGACCCGGCGTGCGCTTGCGGATGCGGAGAGCCCCGTCGATCCCCACTCGCCCGTGATGGTGATCGGTGACAAGTCCAAGGGCCAACTTGCCCGCGTCGTTGGCCAAAATCTCGCCCTCACCTTTAACCAAATTGGACGTGACATTCCTACCTTTGCGGACGCTGCGGGCGTTGCAGACCTGATCATCAAGAGTGGTGTCGAGTATGATTCGATTGCCATCGTCTACAACAAATTCAAGTCGGTCATCTCGTACGAGCCTGCTGTCGTTGAGGTTGCCAACGAGAACACGTTCAAGGAATCATGCAAGTTTTGTGTTGTCTCGCGTGTCGTCCGTACCACTTACTTTGCTTTTGTAGCTGGTTTCCGCGCATACGAGATGGAAGATGATGTCACCAAGGACTTGGCAGAGTTCTCACTAGCCAACGCCATCTATGCTGCTCTAGTTGAAGGACACGCATGTGAACAGAGTGCCCGGTACGCATCACCATCTCGTATCATGGTCTAGCTCGGTATCTCATCCGTACCGACAGTCGGAACGCCATGGACAATGCGTCAAAGAATGCCAAGGACATGATTGGCGCTCTGACGATGCAATACAACCGTGGTCGCCAAGCTGCCATCACCAACGAATTGGTTGACATCATTACTGGTAGGTTATCGACATATCTTTGCGATGACAAGGTTTGACTAACATACCTTGGTCCCGACAGGCGCAAGTGCTCTGTGAGGTTATTATTTTGCATGTCATGTATAGACGTATTACACTCGGTTGTCGAACTCTGTAGTAGACAAAATCGACATTCTTTCGCTCGCTCTGCATGCATCGTCGAAGAAGCGTCTCTGAACGTTTAGTTTGACCTAACTCTCGCACTGCAAGTAAGATATGCAGATAAGGACATGTAGGGTACACGTGGTTTTGTCTTGTCTCCTCGACGCCACAGAATAAAAATGCAATCAGAACTAAACGGGATCCCTTGAGATGGAAGGACAATCGATAAGGTGAAGCTGCTTACGCGGAGAGGTTGGAAGAACCACTTGTTCTTGCCGCTTACATACCGCTCTTCAAGCAGCTTCTTGATGTTCTTGCGGGCATCCTCTCGTTGCGAAGGCTCCTTGAAGGTCTCCGCAGCGACAGCACCCTTGAGATTCTCCAACTCCAACGAATAACGCGTAGGGAAGAGATGGGAGTAGTTGACGGTCTTTCATAGCCGGTCATGACAACGCAGCGTGGGGGGCGGGCGCACTGACCTTGATGAACGGCTTCACTCTGCTCCTCCGCTGGACCTTTTTGGCGCCCATGCGGCGGGTGACTTTGAGCGGGTAACGCTCGATGCCGGCGACGATCGCGTGGGGGTAGGGACGTTCTTTGGTGCCTTCGTCGAGCTGCTTGATGACGACGACCTTCTTGCCTGCCTGGCGGCCCTGCAAGACGATGGCGACCTGGGACACGACCACGTCAGTCCAGTGGGAGAGCAAGGCCAGAAAAGCGCTACTTTTCCTGGCTTGTAGACTGGCAGACTGTCAGCGTACATGGAGATGGAGGGAGACGAGGACATACTTTTGGGCATCTTGACGTCGGCGCGGGCGGTGTGCTCGAGACTTGGTGGTTGTGTGGGGATTCCGTGCTACGCCTCCTTCAGCCACCCGGTAATCTCCGCGTGTACTGTACAGTTGTGTAGAATAAGGTTTGGTACCTCGGCAGATGTCGGGGCGGCGCTGCCCTGAAAACCCGACAGCATACGACAGGCCGGGGCTGCACGGCCGGCCCACCCGGGTTGTGCTAAGCGAGGCAAAACATTGATACTATAAATAATTAGGTCAGGTTATCGCCTACATGTTCGCACCAATCAGAGTGCTGAAGAGTTGGAACGTCGTCAAGCGATAACGTTACTTGGCTGCCTTGTAGATGGATGGCAACCACATGAAAATTTAGAATTACGATGTAGCTCTAGCCCGTTGAATTTTATTGTCAAGCAGACTTGAGTGGTTTGTTCCACCCGAGTTTGATCTGTGGTTTGACAATGACAGCTGTCAGGTATTATGTAAAATGCACCCTCGAATGACGCTGGCATCCGTCGGCCGCCCGTCCTTGTTCATACCTATGAGATCTCGGCATGCCGTTGGGTCGAGATTGTGACGCCGGTAATGTCTTCCTTATGCGGTAAGACGGATCAGCGGCAACTCGGTATTCGATTCTAATACGTATTCGGTTAAAAGTCTCATTTGGACTTCCAATCTCTTATAGTTGAGCAACCAAGAAATTTGTAGTCATGTACCTCGCAACCAAACACAAAGGAAATGGCATTGAAGGAATGCACGATAATGCTGGCATGGATCTCAGTCACTAAGTACAACATGACGAGTTTCCTAGTGAAGCCATCCGCAGACAACAATATCAGGAATGAAACGAAGCGGAAAGAAAATGGGTATGATTAATGCAGTGTGCTGGTAGAAGAAAATGAACGGCGCAGACGGTAATCACTCTAGAGCTGGACTAAAGATTCACTAAGTCATACGACATCAACGACATACCATTCAGTCACTCACTGGTGTTGCAGTTCATGTTGATGAGGCTGAAGCCGCTGTGGAATTTGTCGTTGTCACAGCATGCAACGGCCGCGGAACTACACAACTCAACATTAACCAAGTCTGACATGGTAGTAGCAACTTACCAAGACGAGCCGCCCAATAATGTACAATCACCCCAAACCTGGACGTTTGGTGCGACTTTGTCGAGCAAGTTCGCCGCCGCGAGCAGGTTATGAACCTCGGAAGATTGTTCGCTGGTGCCCTTGGTGTTGCAGCAATACGTATTTTCAGCAGAGCACTTGTGGTTTGATGGCTTGGACGAGGGTTTGGAACCCCAAGCCCCTAGATGGAATGAGTGGGAATGTACAATGATCGTATGGACGACACTCACCCTCAGACTTGCTGCTTCGCTTGGCAGGCGTCATGGGGCCGAGGCCACGGGCGAGCCGGGCTCGGTTGGTATCGGCAGCAGAAACGACGGTGGCGGCAGCGACCAAAGCAAGGACGACGGAGAACTTCATCGTGAGCTGGGGGCCGTCTGAGGAAGGAGAGGGAAGGAAAAAAAGAGGGAATGACGGGAGGCTAACAACATCCAGATTTTTTATAGCTGGGCAAGCGAGAAGAAGTCCAAAGGGTCGTTGTTCGGCAATCGGCATATCCTAAATTGGACAAAGAGTTGTTCATGCTCGCTTAAAAAATTCAAAAGAAAATAAAAAATTGATTTCCCACATGAATCTCGTCCTCCGTTGCTGGTGCAACCTCATGTCTCAAATCTCCGCTACCATTGCGACGCGCCCACCGTACACGCTTGTTTTCCGCTCTCCACTTTGTTGTGGCCGAGCCAGAGCCAGGGCACCTTACTGGCACCGCTGGCATGCCTGCCACGGACATCAAATCACCCGGAGATGGATCGCCGTTTAGGTCATCCATCCAAATTTCCCAATGTCTCAACGCATCGCCTTGTATCCTCACGGCAAGCGTGGCCCAAATATACTCGTGGTATCATACCCGCTCAACACGCGGTTGGCGCACGCGCCTTTCACACTGGCAACGCCACTATATTATTGTTCTCGACTATCTACGGTTTAGGATGTCGAGCACCACCAACGCTCTTCTTCCATTCCTATCCCTAGCTCATTGTTGAGATTCATGAGAGCGTCTCAGTCGCTTCTGATGACGTTCCAGTTGCTTCTACCGTACGTTGATCACCGGTCCGAAAATTGGCTCCATGTAAATCGACCACAACGCCGACAACGCAACTGCCTGTCCCTACGCACAAGAACCCCTGGAGCGTGTTCGCGCCTCGTCGCATGAAACATGCCCCGTACCAGAAGCGGTAGCAGCGCTCTTTGGAGAACTATGCTCGAATAGCGAATTCGAAGAGCGATTATGCTTCGAATGTTAGAAGTCCTACGACGTACTTGGCACCTGCTCAATCAGACACTTTCCGATAAATAACTCGGCCTCGACCTCACAAAAGTCACCTGTCAAGTCGATGTCGTGAGTATCCACCGCGTTACCCGTGACTGTCCGGCGTTGAACACATGCTGTTCATGCCCCGAACAGGAATGGTCACTCCAGGATGGCCGGGGATGAAAGGTTGTTCACGTCATTGATACAAGTCCTGCGAAGGTTCTTCCATCTCCACGACCATACTAGATTTGGATGGCTTTCCATCCCTTGCAGAGATGTTACGCAAGACCCCCGGGTGTAAGCGCAATTGCGATTACGATTACGATGTTTCCCTCGACAGCGTGGAAAACATCAGTATTTCTAGAGGATGATGTATCATACAGCTACCTTTCTAACCCATTTCTGGCCGACTCTCCTCGGGAAGTGACGGGTCCGTAAAGCTATGATTGCACTTGGCGCAAACAAAGAATAAGATCATGCGCGTCTCCTTTCGTTTCGATTGATCTTGGTAAAACACCGCACTAAATGAAGTGACATAGTTGCTGCGGTGGAGAATCAATTATACACACTCTTCGTGGCCGCATTGCGGGCATGAGATGTTTGAGTGGGCCTAATGGATAATGAAATCGGAAGAGAATCAAAACGAGGGATAAAGTACCAGGGTTGGGTCCAAGCCCAGATCAGTCGTCACTCCCATTTGCTCCCTAGTATACATGAGTTCAAGTCACATAGGGAGGATTTGTGGCTTACTTTGTGACTGTCAACAGATCGTTTCTATACACACATTTGTTGTCACCGATCTCAAAGTGGTCGCATATTCTGCATGCATAGACCATGATGCGACGTTGTGCATCGGCCTTGGGGTACAACAGGTTATTGCATTCTGAGCAAAAGTGAAGTGAGGCCTAAAGTCTGGACGCTTGAATAGTACGATCAGAACGACATTGAGAGGACCGACCATGATGACCACTGACAAGTTAGTTTTCAAACTCCGTCGTTCATGGCATCCAAGTGGGCGTATGTTGGTCTTTGGCTAGTTCGCATCTGCTTCGCGTTTTATGGAACGGGGTATATACATCCTGACGAACACATGCAAAATGGTGAAGTTACAGCTGGTACTCTCCTTTCTCGTTCAGATGCACTCTTATTGACACGAGCGAGCAAAGCTAGTATTCTAGGGCTTCATACATCCACTACTTGGGAATGGGCCCCAGATTTTCCGGTCAGATCTGTTCTTCCGCCCTTCATAACCACTGGGCCGCCCTTGCTCGTCTTGAGGCTTCTGGGACGTGAGGAAATCTCTCGACATCCTTGAGCTGGCCTGACACCAAGTCAAGATGGACAGAGGGTTGTGCACCCCTCGCTTGTCTTTGCCGTCGAGCGATTGTCGTTTTTGTGCTTGTCCGGTATCCTCGGTAGTCTTTGCTTCTGTCTTGGTTGCGTGCTTGCTTAAGCAGTGTAGATTATAGCGTCCTGGATCTCGTCTCGCTTCCCGTTCCCCGCCGCCTGTGCCAACTCTTGCTTGCTTCGTCCTATGTCATGTGGACCTTTCAAGTTCGACCGTTCTCAAATTCCTTGGAGTCCGTGCTGGTGTCTCTCTGCTTGGTACGCCTGCGCCGCCTGGTGGATAGACGGCGTCTCCTCTTAGGGGGGCAAGTCTCACACAATCGGAGATCCCATTTCCGTGCTTTCAGGCGCGATCTTTGCTTGCTCGCAATTCTCGCCGTCGTGGGCATCTTTACTCGCCCAACTTTTGTCGCGTTCGCGATCCCAATCGGCTTCCAAGCACTCCGACTCTCCTTCGAGGTAGCCAGCTCTCCACTCCAAGCAATGGGCTTATTTATTCCGCCGTTCTGCACGGCTGCACTGATAGGCTCCGCACTCGTCGCCGCTGATACGTATTATTTTCGTGGTGACTTTTCCGAGTTGGTCATTACGCCCTACAATTTCATCAAATATAACCTATCCATCGACAACCTCGCTGCTCACGGCCTGCATCCAAGGTGGTTACACGTCGGTGTGAACCTACCGATGCTACTCGGGCCACTATTCGTGCGGTTTGTGTGGTGCAGTATATACAAGTATGTCAAGCCCCCCTCGCACCGCAATCAAAAGGTGCACTTCGAGACGGATATCATACGACAAAGTATGAGGGGTCTCAGTTCTGTCGTCCACATGTTGTACTGATCATTGTTTTAGCGCTAATTCAAATTATTATTTTATCTCTATTGATTCTATCCACCCAACCCCATCAAGAACCGAGGTTTCTGACTCCGCTGGTTCCCCTGATTATTATATTATCGGGTACCTCGAAGCTGCCTCGGCCGGGCAAGCTGTTTTGGGTAAGTCTTCTTTCGCGAAGATCGCTGGTAGTTGTGATTGGTCATGGCAGACGACGTGGGTTGTGTTTAATATAGTCCTTGCCCTGGTGTTCGGCTTTTTTCACCAGGGCGGCGTCGTTCCATCCCTTTTCTCCCTCCACACGTTGAGAGACGCCGCCACCAGTTCGAATACACATATCGTCTACTGGAAGACGTATATGCCTCCCCGGCATTTTCTCGGGGTATCTCAGTGGAGTAGGTGGATTTTGTACGGTGCGCCTTTGGATGTGTGCTCAGTTCTCACCAGCCGCCGCTACTGGAAAATTTGCTGTCACGGATCTCGCGGGCGCATCGGAGAATGAGATGATGGCCGCTATCTCCACCCCATCTTTCGATGCGACGTACCTGGTGATGCCAGTTCCCTTATCCTTGATGTTGCCCCGAGGCATCTCGTCATGCTTGACGCTCAAAGAGCGCATTTTCCCTCATCTCGATCTGGATCATGTTCCCGAGAGTATCCGAGCAGGCCGTGATGCGCTCAGCCTTGGCATCTATACCGCCGAACGGGCATGTGTTGGTTATGATAGATAGGCGATATGGGGTCCTTGTAACGTACCCTCCGAGTGCTTATCCCCTTTCCCATGCCCATGCACATCGTTCCGAACCCGATGATCCCAAACCACGGCTGGTAGATATCTATCTGGTGTTTCAGCCTCCTTGCTGTACCCCGAACCATGGCAAGCGTTCTCCGAGTCAGGGCCATCATACCTTCTGTTCGTATCCATCCTTTGGTTGGTCATTTTCCTGGGTATGGCTCCTGGTCGTCATGCCCCGTGGGCCATCAAGCTTGTGGAGGGACGTTCAGACTCGCTGAGATTTTCCTGGCACTTGACCGTCCTCGCGTTGCGGAACGTCTGTGGGTGCCAACGAGGCGACACCGCGTCGCGCGTGCCTTCCGTTTGGCTAGTGACCTCCATGTTGGCAGAACGATTGGCCATCGGTCCATGTGTTCGGCGTGGACGGACTCCCGCGCTGCTCCGAGCTATCAATTGAGGTATCTTGAACCGCAAGAACACGATTGTGTCGCTAGCGAACCCCACTCTTGTGCGCTTACTTGTCTACCTGTGTTGCTGATCTATTGTCGCAGACGTCCATCGCAAATGAGTAGGTCGTCTTTGGCAAAGGCAATTCAAATACACAACTACGGGTGGATGGCTGCTTCTTCATGTTGAGGTGCGTCACGCTTTAAAACTGGCTGGTGCTGATGCCGATACTCAACCTAGGCTTGACTAGAAGCACAATCGCCTGAGTGTCGGCACACGATATTACGTGTCGCGGAGACATCGTGGAGATGGTCACTGCCATCCACGGCGCCTCAAGAGACGAGGCCAAGCTGATCTCGTGACACTTTGATGGCGGCTCCACGTTGCCATCCACTCAAGACCACATGCTGTGTTTTACATTGGACAACTAACTACATGGGCTTTTGGAGTGCGAATCCAAAAATACAAATACAGCGTTGTGAAACATTATACGTGGGGTACTGTACAAGGTGAGACTACACCATGGGGACTGCGATGCGTGTGGTGGACACCGCGCCCGAAGTGCGGGCGATAGCGGACAGGTCAATGTCTAAAAGAGCAATCAAAAACAAAGCGATAGATCGATGGAATGGGTATGACCTTGGCCCTTGAGAGCGGTCTTCCTGAAGTTCCTCGCAAGGCGTTTCTCCTCGTCAGTGAGGGAGTTGGAGCTTCTGTCGGAAGGTGACTTTTCGACTGGGGCAGGATGAGCTATGGAATGATCGAAGAGAATGCGAACGCACGAGAGCTCCTGCTTTCCTGTTCTACATGTGGTTCTTCATCTTCGAGCGCGGCAGCCTCGAGGTAGCCCTCGTCGGCGATGCTGCCCCAGTTGTGGTTGCCACCGCCACCCTTGCGGAAGGACTTGTCGAGACCAGACTTTGACTCTGAACGGTCCCTAATGAGGGCACGGGGAAAGGTGGCGCGCTCTGTGCGGGTCATGGAGAGAAAGAGATGGAAGGTGTTTCAATCCGGGGATAGCCTTTTATACCCCGTGACCGCATACGATTGTGGGGAAGCGTGTGAATGTTCCCTGATCATCCTCCATGTCAGACGATCCACTTCGTTCTCTCCTACGCCCATCAGAATCACTCAGATGCCTTCTCGACGTTCAGCTCGCCCCAGAGAACACTGACATTCTGAAAAACAGTACTGATATCCCTCCGCGTCGCCGCTGGATCGCCCTCCTCTCTCATCACGACAATGAACGCCAAAGGGATCTTGGCAGGTACACGTCAACAGTTGTTTCAAGATAAATGCTCACGTGAATTTAAAAGTCTGCTCGTCTTGAGCCCTTCTACTCCTGCAACAGTACTAGATGTGTTACCAGTCACAGAACACCTGGTTTTGCAGGTGGCTCAGACCCGTCCGATCAACTCACACATGAGAGACGCAGACCCGAATGTCCAAATGGAGATGTCCTCCGGTAAGCTTGGGCCCGCCCTGGGATGTACTTTGTCCAATCTAACCTTGTCGTGTGAGCCTGGCTTCTCACAATCAGGCGCGATGAACAGGACGCCAGGCCGTTGGCGTGCATCGTTCGAATTCGCGATACCCAGAAAATGCAAATCTTGACCTCAGAGTACCGTCGTTTGAAAGAGATTGCGAGTATGTGCGTCTCCCGAGCATAGATCACCCAAATCTAACGCTATTCCTTTCACAAGCCTTGACGTTTCCTGTCGGTACCGATTTCGCCTGGACTGACGTGTATTTCTTGGACCCATGTCGTCGGCTTGATCTCCGTCTCCGTAGACAACCCTTGTATACACGCTTATCTCCAGCTATCGCGGGCTCTCATTTGGACGATGTTTCTGACATATCGATTATACAGCGCAACTGGACCGAGCGGGTTGCCGCCAAGGAGTCATCGAACGGCAACGTAAAGCATCTAAAGTGTGTCATCTCCCCGGGTGTTCTTTTTTTCGCCCCTCGTTCAATAGTTTGCAGAATACGGTTTGGTACCTTTAACGTCAGCGGCAAGATTCCCTCACAAGATCTGCATCCATGGTTGTGGGGAGCTGGACCTCAGACCTCATTAAAGCCCGGTTGGATTTCCCCCTTGAAACTTTCGCCATTTGAAATTTCCCAGGATTTGTTTCACAAAAGTCCGTCTGTGCCAGCCTTCTCATGGCCATTGTTCGAGTTGTGATCGGTTGCAGAGCAGAATGACAACATCTTGCTGGCCGATACAACGAACGAACGTACTTTTGGTGAACCTGATATGCTGGTTCTGGGATTCCAGGAGTTGGATCAGTCCACTGAAGCACTTCTGTACGCAACGAGCACGCTGAAAGAGGACGAATGGTTAACAGCCATTTTTGCTGCCCTCGGGGAGAAACGCATGCTGTATGAGAAGGTGTGCCAATTTCTCGATGAATCTGGATGAAGTTTACGAGATATTACTAGCTCGTTTCCAAGCAACTTGTCGGCATGTTAATCATAGTCATCGTGAAGAAAACTCTCGTCCCTTGTTTCACTGATGTTCGGTCATGCGACGCTGGTTCAGGCATTATGGGATTTATGGTATCTATCGTTCGTAATGTTCCCCGAGACACCTACACATCATCCATAGGGAAATAAGGGTGCGACAGCCATCAGATTGGTATTCACGCCAAAGGATTCCCAAATAGCTACGTGTCGTCCGACGATTCTGACGTTCGTGAATGCGCATCTTGCGGCCGCGGACGAAATGGTTGAGAGACGGCACTATGACTTTCAAGAGTTATGCGGACGACTAACGTTTACTCCACATGGGCTTGGTGAAAGTTATCCATCTGCGGGGGATACCTACAACATATATCAGTGTGATGTGCTCTTTTGGATGGTGCGCTCCACTTTCCCCGAATACGAGATAGCTGAACTCGTGTAATTTCATCCAGGGAGGTAAAGTTTTATAACTTAACCGATGAATGGGGCTCACATGTTTTCTTTAGACCTCAATTATCGGTTAGATCTACATGATGGGGACATCAGGAAACTATTGTCATTGCACATGTCAGGTATAGACAGCATCCAGACCCTATTGTCGTACGACCAGCTCAAGGCCGCCATACGGTGCAATAAGGCCTTTTCTGGCTTTATGGAACACCACATCACGTATGTTCCGTGCGTAGTTCCTTAAGCTATTGTTTTGTGGCGTTGGTGTTTACCCTTCCATACAATAGCACATACCGCTTAGCCGCAGGCGAGCCAAGGGATCAACTAGGATACAACACGAAGTAGGTGCCTTTGAACCATTCGTGCCCGTCTTTCAATGTGTGATCCAGACGCAAACCCGCCTGGACGGATCGCATTTTGTACATGGCACCTCCTACCATGAGGGTGGCGTGTGTAGCGTATAGAAGCCATCCCGAGATCACAATGAGTGACCACAAGCCTGTGTCCGCTGACTTCGACATTTCCGTGCGTGTTCACGATCTTTTAGGTACACTTAGAACCTACTAAAGGAGGCTACTTTGACTTGTGTTTGCAGTTACCTCTCATCGATCAAGCGCAGTACGAGGATTTGCTGTCAGCATTGCGGCGTGAAGTGGGCGGCCATGAAAATTCTGAATCATGGCCGAAGATCAAGGTCCAGCCTGCTTCCATAGAGTTCGGAACTATCAGGCAAGTTGAAATTTCCTTGTGCCTGTCAGATGCAGACGTGCTTTTACGTGCTAGGTACAAACAAGCTGTTGAACGCGAGGTGGTGATACGCAATGACGGTGAAGTAAGTCACTTGCGAAACAAGTGGGTGTTGACTCCACGAATGGGTTAGATTGCATGTGTATTCCGCTTCGTGGGTAGCGGAACAAATTCGGACCTTATCTGTGAGTAGCACTAGATCTCGATGCGTCATGGCTTATCCCTGAGAATCGGCTGTACTGACCTGTCAATAAAGCACCCTCATGGCTTCACATCGAGCCTACCGTGGTATGTTGCTGTCTAACGTCCCTTGGAGTGATGCCAAATCTTTTCATCGTGATCGTTTCTAGGGACTTTTACGGCCTCGGGAAACCACAATTGTCACATTAACAGCCTTTGTCGACAACGGTGCGGCGGCGCAACTTAATCTTGTATCACCGACGCTCGAGTGCACGCTCATCCTACACACCGCGCTTGGTAAGGACGACTTTCTCACCATCACCGGAGATTATCGTACGTCTTTCATAATGCTTCACTTGCGCCCGTCCCACTCCTCTGGGCGGAAGCGAGAGCTTACGAACGCGTTGCATCCATCCAGAATACACGTGTTTTGCAAACACCCTTGAGAGACTAACGCGCTTACCCGGGCCAGTCCGGGGGCTCCGGTCGCCAGAGGACACGGTACCAACAGAGCAAGCGATCAATGCACCGCGAGAAATCATACGACTCATCAATTGGCTGATGACGCACGTCTCCGCCACTGTACGTTCCACGTCTTGTGGCGCTTCGCTTCTGATTCCTAGAGGATCGTTAGGACACGTTGTTTGGGGCTCCGGCAGAGGAGCGCTTGTGCGACATCGTGAGAGAGGTGGGTGGCTGTCCTCCTGTACGCACGCGTCGGCTGAGTGGCGAGCGTGGAGTGTCTTGACACGGGCGACGAGTTTCCTTTCGGGGACGCGGATGAGGACAGTGATGCGCAGGTGGCGGCGTTTGGGAGCACGCTCGTCGGATTACTCGATTCGCTGGTGGAGCCTGTCGTCCCTGCGCGGCTGCACGCGGAGTGTCTGCAGGCGAGGGACAAGGACGAGGCGTTTGAGGTGCTCAACGGGTTTCCGCACGCGAGCATCAATGTAGG
>JBBPTV010000643.1:0-17424 GCA_038094275.1 Tubosaeta brunneosetosa | reverse complement strand
AGTATATACACCGTCCCTGCGTCACCACTGCACTCTTCAGGCTTGAACGCAGACCGACCTCCGCGCCACCTGCTCCGGCTGATGCTACCGACGGCACAATACCAGATATCTACTGTTCAGGATCCGTTGACAGGAGAGACACGTGGGGCACTGCCGAAGCCGCAATGGTACCTGGATCTACAAGACAAGGGGTTCATCATACAAATAGACATTCGACCGACCGGTAGCGCCAATGGCCTTGACAACAAAAGGACAGACAACAACGGCAACGGTATCAAGAAAAATGGGGTTGACAAGATGGTTAACGTGAGGGTGGACGGTGTTTTGGCTGGGGTTGCTAGCGAGAAGGCGTCCTTGACCGCTCTTGGGCGCGATGAGCTGCAAGATGATAGGATCTCGAAGATGGTGCTTTTACAGAGGTGAGCAGAGTATCACTTTGGGCTTCTGCATATTTACGCCTGCCACAGGTCCGCAGACGACGACGACGTATTCCCTGATGAATTAAAGACACCACTTGGGCGCGCGGATGATATGTTGGACGATACTGCGATTATGTCACCTGTTGATACGAACGATGACCCCAAATTGCAAGAGAGCACTCCACAGCAAGAGGACCTTGATAAATCAACTGCCTTGGTGAGCGAACTTTGGCAGACCAAGTGTTTGTATCATTTATGTGCCATGACAGGACCCTTCTGAGAACGGTAGTGTCATGCAAACATCATCATCTACTACCGCCGCTGGGGGACTTCTCAATTTCCTAAACACTTATCCGAATCCTTTTACGCGCTGGACATCATCTGCCAAAAGTATTTCCCAGACTCAGCCACCCTCGCCTGCTTCGTCCCGTCGGTCGTCTGACGCCGTCCCCGTTGTCCCAGGTGGCCTTGGCGAAGATGAAACACGAAAAACAGAAACCGCGTCTACAGTAACGGCACCGACAGTCGCACCAACATCGCCACCTTTAAAAAAGATGTACTCGTTGTCGATCGTCGTCGTCGTCGCGCTCATCGCCTTTTTGATGGGATCCCTCCTTCGGTCTCTGTTATCACCCGCTGATTTTATATATGTCGTGACGGACATTAAAGACGCGGAGGACGTGAGCACTGGATGGCGTGAGATTCGAAGATTGGTCGAGGTCAAGTATATTGTTGGCGGATGGGATTTTCAGATTGCTGTGGTGCGAAGACATTGATTTTCTTCCTCTTTCTCGGCATTATGATCCATGAGCATGGGTTGGTTTTGATGCTTACTGGTATAATTGGACGCACGCACTCTTCTGCATACAACGGCATGGACTAGTACATGTAATAGTTGCATTTTTCACGCTACGCGGGGCCGCCAGGTTGAATATATCAACCTTGTCGGTAATTGTGGTATTGAGTCCGGAGGTGGCGTTCAAATAGTAAAATAGTATAGGCTGAAGAAACATCCAGGTAGTACATGGTCACCGTCCAATGGCACGGCGCTAGCCGGTCTTGTGTCGGATTTAGGGACAGTGCACGTGCCATCACCGCTGCTTCTCGAGTCAGCCTGTCTCAACCACATGGAGTCCCTGATAAGATCGCCTCTATCGACAAGAAGCAGAGCTCTGGCGATTTTCTCGGACTGCTGGTTTGTTCCAAGGTAGATTGGTCGCCGAGTAGGCTGTAACACTAGGTGACCATTCAATTGCCCCACCAGTAAGTCTAGTCGACACTCCAGGCTCCGCCGACAAGCCGCGTGCTCCACGCAACAAAGTTGGTCCGACGCGCGAATGCAAAACAATCATTTATTAGCATGACCTTTCCGGCGCCAAGCCCCCTCTCTCATGGTACGATAATGCCGCAAGAGTCATTTTCACATGCGAGCAATGAGTGAGTCGCCTCAGGACCGTCAATCCCGATGGCGAGGTACGTACATCTTAAGTCCATAGATTTCGATCATCGAGTCAACAATTTCTTTTCCTCTGTAGTTTTGTCCACGCCCCCTCCCCTCCCTGAGCTGCCCTTCGGAGTCCGCCTCGCGACGTCAAAAAGAACACGGTAGGACCAGGATCATGTTGGGGAAACAGCCAGAAGAATGGTTCGTTTTGAGTCTACAAACAGACCCTCAAATATCACAGGCCGTTATCCTATCCACCGGTGAGCTTATAATTCTATGGGTAGAAATACCAACTTTCCGCTCGGACTAAGCTTATTGTCTGAAAGGGGCTGCCTCGGCGTTGGTTATCTGGGACAATCTTCTCACTCTAGATGATGAGGTCGCCAACATATGGTCGTAGGTTGTTGTACTGGCAGCGGAGGAACTGACTATACATGCTCGGACAGACGACGCAGCCGATTGCACGTCAAGTTTTTATACCTCTTCGCAAAGTGGTTTGGATTGGTGAACCAAATGTTTGACCCACTGTCTCTCGAGCTTTGTCTGTATATTAATTCCGATATCAAGCGCTACTCAGATCTGGCAACTTGTCTTTGCGCATTTTTCTCCTGTCCCTGCGAGAACCTGCGAGGTCTGGTACGCAATGTCAGCTGTTACCTATCAACTCTTGCAACTGTGCCTGAACGCCATTCTGTTCCTTCGAAGTAAGTCAAGTAACTACTCTCTACCCTGAACTCAAAGTGCCAACGTATCTACCCCATTTAGTCTGTGCTGTCTATCGGCAACGTCGTCGTCGACGCATTGCAATCATAACCGCATCATTCGTAATATTTTTTGAGCTTTCGACATCCATTATCATCCAGGTGGTTTTAGTGCCCAAATTTGTTGTCGATGGTTACTGCACAATCCTTCAAACACCGATGCCGATGCTCCTTGCCTTTATGGGGGTCGCCATGGCGTCTTCACAATCTGTATTATTTTTCCTCACGTATCGTGGAATTCAGCCTACCGTCAGACGCAACAAGCTTGTTATCACTGTCACGCGAGACGGAATGTTCGTGCTCAGCACTGCTATTTGTGGGTCCAGCCCATCTTCGTCGCGACACCTTGAGGATGGTTGATGACTTATATCCCTTGAAGGTATTATGGTAGTGGGGACCATATGCTTTAAATTTAATCGTATCGTAGTCAACGTGTTTCTTCCGTGAGTGTGGCTGCGGACGCTGCAATAGCATTGCTTACACTATGGTTTACCTCGTAGATGGATGACCGTGATACCCACTCTTCTCGTACGTGACTTAAATGCAGTGCCTCTGAGGTCTAACTTTCATGTCGGACATATAGACCCCTCGGTTGATCCTGAATGTACACCTGGCAGTTAAGCCAACGGATTTCAGAGGAGAATTTACAACAGAGCTAGATGGGATGCCACGCACTGAAGTACAACTTACAACGATGTTCGACACAGCTGTGGTTTCCGAGGACAGCACCACACATACATAGACGGAACAAGAGTATTCTAGAATCTATAACTTCAGAAACGCGAGCGGGTGGATGAACTTATCAATATGTAGACATCTCCGGGTGAAAACGACGGCTTTTCTGAAATCCCGCATGCTTTCTGTGCGATCAATAATTAGAACAAGCTGAGCAGTGACACTGCATGCTTCGAATCTGTCAGCATGGAGTGACAGGTGGAGTAGGGGAGACTGGGACAGGCCCTGGGAGGCTAGGAGGGGAACCCGGAAGGCGTGCGGGTGGATGGACACACTCGTAGTACCTACGACAGCCAACGCTACACCGTCCGTGCTCTCCGCCTAGCCCGGTCCCACTGCCACACAGGCCAACCGTAATAATTCCCGCGCAGCCAGCCTAGTCTATCCTACCTAAGGTAAGATACCTTTCGCCTTCTTCGCTTCCACATCGTCGTCGCATAGCGACGGCCGCTATGTAGCCCCGCCCGTCTTGTCATCGCTCCTTTGCCTTCGTCGTTGCTGTACTTATTGGCGTTGTGTGCCCTCGTCCGCTCTGGTGGTGGTTTGAGTCATCCTCGTCTGCGTAGTAGCGCCACAGGCGTTACGTTCACCCATGACGTAGCCCATTGAGCAGCAATTGAAACTCAGCTGGTGTTGCTGTCAAAGGCGCGTCACGTCTAAATCAACCTTCGCGGTTTGGACTCGACTGAAGCTACCAGTATTAGCCCCCCAAACCCGTTTTGGGTGGCTGTACAGAAGAGACGCACATACTCACATTGTACCAGTAAGGGCATAAAGCACATTGGTGTGGTGCTGGGATATCTGATATCTGAAACGCTCATAAAACACTGGTCACGAGTTCTATTACCCGCTGCCAGCTAGTGCCGCTTGGCACGTTTTCCCCATTTGAGACAAGTGCAGTGCCTGGCATGCTGTAAGGCTGAAGTCACCAATTCACGGTAAGTATATTGTTGGCGGATGGGATTTTCAGATCGCTGTGGTGCGAAGACATTGATTTTTCTCTTCCTCTTTCTCGGCATTATGGTCCATGAGTATGGGTTGGTTTTGATGCTTACTGGTATAATTGGACGCACGCACTCTTCTGCATACAACAGCATGGACTAGTACATGTAATAGTTGCATTATTCATGCTATGCGGGGCCGCCAGGTTGAACATATCAACCTTGTCGGTAATTGTGGTATTGAGTCCGGAAAGTGGCGTTCAAATAGTAAAATAGTATAGGCTGAAGAAACACCCACAAAGTACATGGTCACCGTCCAATGGCACGTTAGCCGCACTTGAAGTCTTGTGTCGGATTTAGGGACAGCGCACGTGCCATCACCGCTGCTTCTCGGCCTTCTGTCTCAACCACATTCCCTGACCAGATCGCCTCTGTCGACGTGAAGCAGAGCTCCGGCGATTTTCTCGGACTACTGGCCAGTGGGCTAGAAAGTGTAATGGAGGCGACATGCTCAGCGGGCACGCAAAGAGCCTATTTGAGGAGCATGTTTGTTCCAAGGGCGAGTAGGTTGTGACACTACTATTACCCCACTAAGTCTAGTCGAAATTCCAGGCTCCGCCGACATTGAAGCACCCGCATGCTCCATGCAACAAAGTTGGTCCGCGAATGCAAAACAGTCATCTATTGGCATGACCTTGCTGGCGCCAAGCCCCTTCTCTCATGGTACGATAATGCCGGAAGAGTCATTTTCACATGCGAACAATAGTCCAGTGAGTCGCCTCAGGACCGTCAATCCCGATGGCGAGGTACGTACATCCTAAATCCATAGATTTCGATCGTCTAAACAACTTCTTTTTCTCTGTAGTTTTGTCCACGCTCCTCTCCTGGGCTGTCCTTTGGAGTTCGCCTCGTAACGACGAAAGGAGCACGGGAGGACCAGGATCATGTTGCGGAAACAGCCAGAAGAATGGTTCATTTTGGGTCTACAGACAGACCCTCAAATATCACAGGCCATTATCCTGTCTACTGGTGAGCTTATGATCCTATGGGTATGTATACCGGCTATCCGCTCGGACTAAGCTTGCTGTCTGAAGGGGCTGCCTTGGCGTTGGTTATCTGGGACAATCTTCTCACTCTAGATGATGAGGTCGCCAACATATGGTCGTAGGTTGTTATACTGACGACGGGGAAACTGACTACACATCCTTGGACAGACGACGTGGCCGACTGCATGTCAAGTTTTTATACCTCTTCACAAAGTGGTTTGGATTGGTGAACCAAGTGTTCGACCCGTTGTCTCTCAAGCTTTATCTGCATATTAATTCTGATATCTAGCGTTATTCAGGTCTGGCAACTTGTCTTTGCATGCTGTTCTCCTGTCCCTGTGAGAACCTGCGAGGTCTGGTATTCAATCACTGCTGTTACCTATCAACTCTTGCAACTGTGTCTGGACACAATTCTGTTCCTTCGAAGTAAGTCAAGTAACTACTCTCCATTTTAATCTCAAAGTGCGGTTGGATCTACCCCATTTAGTCTGCGCTGTCTACCGGCAACATCGTCGTCGACGCATTGCAATCATAACCGCATCATTCGTAATATTTTTTGAGCTCTTGACATCCATTATCGTCCAGGTGGTTTTAGTGCCCAAATTTGTTGTTGATGGTCACTGCACAATCCTTCAAATACCGATGCCGATGCTCCTTACCTTTATGGGGGTCTCCATGGCATCTTCACAGACTGTGTTATTTTTTCTCACATATCGTGGAATTCAGCCTGCCGTCAGACACAACAAGCTTGTCATCACCGTCATGCGAGATGGAATGTTCGTGCTCAGCACTGCCATTTGTGGGTTTGGCCCATCTTCGTCGCAGCACCTTGATGATGGTTGATGATTTATATCCTTGAAGGCCTCGTGGTAGTAGGATCCATATACTTTTTGTTTAGTCGTGTCATGGTCAACGTGTTTCTTCCGTGAGTGTGACTGCGGACGCTGCGATAGCATGGCTTACCTACCTTGTAGATGGATGCCCGTGATACCCACTCTTCTCGTACGCGACGTCTATGCAGTACCCTTGAGGTCTAACTTTCACTTCGGACATACAGACCCCTCGGTTGATCCTGAATGTACACTTGGCGGTTAAGCCAACGGATTTCAGAGAAGAATTTATAACGGAGCTAGATGGGATGCCACGCACTGAAGTACAACTTACAACGATGTTTGACACTGCCGTAGTTTTCGAGGATAGCACCACACATACTTAGACGGAACAAAAGTATTTCAGAATCTATAACTTCAGAGACGCGAGTGGGTGGATGCACATCAATATGTAGACATCTCCAGGGGGAAACTTTTTCCTAAATCCCGCATGCTTTCTGCGCGATCATTGATTAGAACAAGCTGAGCAGTGACACTGCATGCATGGAGGTCACCACAGGCCACCCGTAATAATTCCCGTGTAGCCAGCCTAGTCCATCCTACCTTTCGCTTTCTCTTTCGCCTTCCGCATCGTCGTCGCATGACGACGGCCGCTTGTAGCCTCGCCCGTCTTGGCATCACTCCTCGCGTTGCACCGCCCTCGTTGTCGTCGCGTGGTCCAAGCTGTTGGATCCCTTCACCCTCTATGTCGCTGGTATGTGGTGGGGGGAAGGCAAATTATTGTGCCACCGTCGCATGCATCGTCGTGTCGGGTAGGCTAACCGCCGTGCTGCCCTCGCTAGGCAAACCGTTGCGTCGCGGTGGTAGCGCGCTCGTCCTCCATCGCGCTCGTCATCGTGTCGAGGCGTTGCGTCCCCGCTCGTCCACGCGGCGGATGAGCTAACCACTGCGCTACCCTCGTCATCGTGGTGAGTGCGTAACGGTCGTTGCACCGCCTTGCCCGTGCCCTCGCCCTCTCTCTTCTGGTGGTGGTTTGAGTCACCCTCGTCGTCTGCGTAGTAGCGCCACGGCATCGCGTTCAGGGCCCATCCATTGAGCAGCAATTGAAACTCAGCTGAGGTTGCTTTCAAAGGCGCGTCACGTCTAAATCAACCTTCGCGGTTTGGACTCGACTGAAGCTACCAGGAGCTGACGATTTCCCCAGAAACCTGTTTTAGGTGGCTGTACAGAAGAGACGCACATATTTACGTTGTACCAGAAAGGGCATAAGCACACTCCACAACATCAGACTGGCGGTGCTGGGATACTATTCAAATTGAAACGCTCTTAAAACACTGGTCACGAGTTCTATTACCCGCTGCCAGCTTGGCACGTTTTCCCCATTTGAGACAAGTGACTGGCATGCTGTAAGGGCTGGTTTTGTACCTACTGAATCAAGGGATATGTTCGCACCACTGGGTGCCTGCAACTCATTTCAGCGTACACAGCGTCAAATTCGGGCCAACGCGCTTCTATACACCTTCAACCTGCAGATACGATCACCTCGCGACCACTGTTTTCGACGGAGGTTTCCCCACCGTAGTTTCAAAACTTTGGGCGGGTCCAAGCAAGCAGGATCAAGGGTTGGTTTATTTCAGCAATGGACCACCTGCCGCAGGGATTCATTCTGATTGCTATTGGTTGCCTTGCAGAGAAGTCAGACAAGGTTGCGCCACCTGATTCGGAGGCTATACTGGCCACAAGTCTCGTGCAATTCAAGGGATGGCGGGTTGAGACCCTTCTCGGAATCTACTTTCAAGTTGGCCTCCAATGCACGATTTTATCGGCTTGGCTGTGCAGTCTAGTTCTCGACAGATGATCTAGGCTACATTCTCCGTGCAGTAAAGTTAGTCCGACACGCGGACGTGAAACAATAAGAATATATTTGTGTATCAGCTTTCGTCATGACCTCGCCAACGCTGCTCCCCTGCCTCATTGAAGCGAGAGCCGGAAGCGTCCTTTTTCACAGCAAGGGTCCCAAGTAAGTGGCCCACCGAGCCACCTCTCAATGGTCCCTGGAGAGGTACATACATCTTAAATGGTCATAAATTTGAATCTTCTCAGGAATCCCTTCTCCTCTGTCTACGCTCCGCTTCCGCACTACTAGACCGGCGGCGTCCATGTCGGCGGAACAGCCAAAAGAATGGTTCGTTTTGAGCCCACAAATGGACCCTCAAATATCACGGGCCACTGTCCTATCTGCTGGTGAGCCAATAATTTCTATGGGTAGAAGTAGCTACTACCCGACCTGAACTTTTCCCCTGAAAAGGAGTTGCAATGGTGTTGGTTATCTGGGACAATCTCCTCACTCTAGACGACGAGGTCACCCACATTTGGTCGTAAGTTGTTATACGACAACGATGAGGTGGTTGACTACACGTGCACGTGCAGACGACGATGCCGGTTGTATGTCAAGTTTTTATATCTCTTCGCAAAGTGGGTTGGGTTGGCGAATCAAATGTTTGACCCGCTACATCTTGCATTCGGTCTGCATGTTAATTCTGGTATCTAGTGCGATTCAGATTTGGCAATTCATCTTTACGTATTGCTCTCCTATCCCTGTGACGACTTGCAAGGTCTGGTATTTATCCGCAGCTATTGTCTTTCAACTCTTGCAACTATGCTTAGACGGAATTTTATTCCTTCGAAGTAAGTCAAGCAACTACCCTCCATCCTGAACTCAAAAGCACCGTTGAACCTACACCATTAGTTTGTGCTGTCTACCAACGACATCGTCGTCGACGCATTGTAGTCATGGCTGCAGCATTCGTGATATTTTTTGAGCTTTTGACATCAATTATCGTCCAAGCGGTTTCATTGCCCAAATCTGTTCTTGATATTCACTGCACGTTCCTTCAAATACAGACGCCCGCACTCTTTACGTTTATGGGGGTCACCATGGCATGTTCACAAGCTGTATTGTTTTTTCTCACATATCGTGGAATTCAGCCTGCCGTCAGACGCACCAAGATTGTCACCACTGTCTTGCGAGATGGAATGTTCATGCTCGGCGTTGCGGTTGGTGGGTCCAACGCCCCTTTGTCGCCATGCCCTGACGATGGCTTGATGATCTGTCCCCTGAAGGTCTTGTGGTAATGGCGATCGTTTACTTTCTATTTCGTCGTGTCATGTTCAACGTGTTTCTTCCGTGAGTTTTGCTGCGGACGCTCGCCAGCAGTGATAGCATAGCTTACCATTCCTCGTAGATGGATGCCTGTGATACCCACTCTTCTCGTACGCGGCGCATTTAGATGAAGCACCTCTGAGATCTAACTTCATTTCGGACATGCAGACCCCTAGGCTGATCCTGAATCTACGCTTGTCAGTCGAGCGGACAGATTTCAGAGAAGGGTTTACAACGGAACTTGATGAAACGCCACGTACTGAAGCGCAGCTTACAACGATGGTTGATACGACTCTCACAATTTTCGAGGACAACGCTAGGCATACACTTTAGACTGTACAGACGAGGATAAGTGCATTTGGAACGTACAATTTCAGAGACGCGGATGACAGCAATAGTACTTATGTATATCTCTCAGACGATAATAACTGCCGCTTTTCCGGGAATCAAAATCAAGCTTGACGGTCATTGATCAAAAATTAGGGCAAACTCACATGGCCGGTCAGCCGAAAGGATGCACTCACTCGCCGCAGACAGACCCAGTTTGAAGCGCGGCGTTGAGTATGTGCCATGTGGCTGTACTACGTAGAAGAGGCTACACGTGACGAACGCGTCCTTGGCGGTTACGATCATGTCGCTCGAAATTGCTCCAGTGGCTGATGCAAGACCCCTTCCGGTCTGTACGCCTTTCCTGATGCCCTTTCACATATCCTACAACGGGCCTGCGCCCGTTTCTCGCTATCTGCGTCCCAAACCTGCGCCCCCTTCGCTGGCTGCCTTGTCTACACAACCCTCAAGTACTGCCACCCTGGTAGCGAACTCGCCGTCAACCCCACTACAGAACGAAACGAAAAGCAGTCTCGCTACTTTTTCCTCTACGACATCTGTCGATACTCTGTTCCAAGAAGGCGAATGTGGAGCTCATGCAAATACCGCGTCTTCCCTCGACGTGATCAACCAACCGGATCAAGTGACGGCCACGCAACCACAAGTAGATGCTAATGTGTGCACGAGCTCGGAGACACAGTCGGCTCTCAGTGCTGTCTTGTTCAACGGCGTGCCACCCGGATCGCCCCTTGAACTTGCCTCCACTTCGGGGAATCGCAGGCGGTTTGTGGCCGCCTTTCGAGGGAGGCAGATGTACGGACAGGCAGTCGACGCACCGAGTGGATATAGTGGGCTTGTTTTACGAGCACCGATTAATCCACAAGGGAAAAGGGACGTGATTCCATCTTTGAAACCCGTGTCGCGGCAAGTCAAACCAAACTCGAATACGCGCGCGACGGTGGGTCGGTTTCGGAGACGTGCGAAAGGGGACGACTCCGCGGATGAACTAGAGGAAGCGTGCAATGGCGACTGTTCCTCAGATTCAAGAAAATTGGTGCCTTTCTCGACGTTTAGTTCCTTTACGCTCTGGACACCAGATAGGCACTTGGACGAGGGGAGAGATGAGTACGCGAGGGCGCTGGTAGAATGGACTCACTTGGCGGCTGAGGTAAGTTCTTTCGAGTTCTTTGTTACATTGTGACCTAACACTCTTGTAGATACATTCTTATGGTAAATGAACAACGAGGAAGGGCTGAAAATATTAGATGTATATCTTTCCCGTCCTTTCTTTCACTGGTCTCTCTACAGTTCCGATCATCGGATAGTCAATGTTTCAAAATGTGCAGTGTAGTGTCCTCGCTGTAGCATTCACCCGTACCAGCCTCGTTTGCAATATATGGGGGCACCGGTATACTTCATCCGGAACCAAGGATCATCGTCGCAATCTAGAACCAACCCTGCTTCAGCTGAGACCAAATTGCTGCAACTGTCAATGTAGTCCGCGTCAGCACGAAAACTTCCTGGTCAAAACGAAAATACGACCGGCAGAGCGATTTGAAATTGTTCTGATATGGCGCATTCGCCGACGGTTCAAAAGCCGGGGCAAATGTCCTCGCTACCCATCCTTCCAGTCGCTCCTTGTATCCATTCCTTGCAAAGTAAGTTATTGTTCCTACTTACCGTAATCGCGTCCCACCGCAGTATGCTAATGATGGGTTGTGACTCTTTGGTCAGAGCTCCGTTGTTTCGAGGTTCGAATCTATTCAAGATGTTCTTCGCCGTCGTGTTTGAGCTCTTGACCTTCTTGGCTGCCGTTGCCACTTACGTTCGCGCCGATCCCAACCCTAACAACCCCGGCCCCGGGGATGTCTTCTTCCAAGGGCAACCCTGTTCCGTAGGCTGGGATGCCGACGCAACAGGCCTTTGGACGAACATGAACATCGACCTCATGACGGGAGATAATTTCGACATGGTTTTCTTGACTTGTGCGTCTGAGTTGCTCATTGCGATCCCACTTCCCTGCTGATCATCATTAGCGGTCACCATGAACGTCGATGGTACCAACCCGAGCAAGAATACTTTCTCGTATACGTGTCCACAGGTTAGCGGCAGGTCTTTTGCCCATTACCCCTCCACGCTCACATATGGTGTCCACAACCCGTAGGTTAGCCCCCATTCGGCCATATACTTCTACCAGTTCTCGTCACCGTCCTCCCCGAACAAGACTTGGACCGGTCGTTTCGCGATCACGGACTCTCCCAGCGGTATTGTCGCACCGCCCCAGTCGACCCAGCCAGACGGTGCAAAGATCTCGTGGGGAATTGGTGTTTTGGTCAACGCCTCATCTGCTCTCTCTGCCAATACTAGCACATCTACGTCTTCCGCGCCATCCACGAGTCCCGGCACCTCCCTGCGTCACACGCCCACTCCGAGCTTCGTCCGCGTCACCTCTAGCACGCAGGCAACATCGACCGCCGTTCTCAAGGCCGGCGCGAATGGCGCGGCGCAAATGTTCTCCATCGTCAACACCCTGCAAGTCAGCCTTGGGCTTGGGCTTGTGGCACTCGGGTTCGCCTTGGTTCTCTAGCACTATTGCCATCTCCTTTTCGCTAGCTCATATCGGATGTATAATTCTCCTGTCGTTCATAATTCTATGTCTTATGAATAACATCTTCAGCATCGTCAGCGTTTCCCTATGTTCAGGTCGAGCATAGCCTCTATCGAAGAGACAATAGGGAACTGTTTACAGTCCCTCTCCGGGCAAGGTCCTGATCATCTCCATGAGCTGATCCCATTTGCGATCGACCCGCCATTCGATTGTATGGTCTTCCGTCAGGGTGAGTGTTTGCCGAAGCAGCCGCGTGGGTCTTCCCTCGTGCTCTGGAGATTTCTTTGTCAATCGCGTTCAACCAAGCGATGGCTACCTCCTTGAAGTTGTCAAGGCCGGATGCGAAGTGCCCAGAGATAGCGATCCGTAGCGTGTGTCACATACCATACTCGAACAGAAGGGAGGTACGCGATCAACATCCGACGTAGGCCAGGTTTGCCACTCCCCCTACCTTTTTGTCACACCTGCTCGGGCGTCCATCGAATCTCGTACTTCGACACCGGGAATCCCGCCTCGTAGAGATCGCGCACGACCAAGCGCACGGCTAGGTGCACCTGTCCGTCGCTCAAAATCTCGCCCATCCACTTTGCCGCCTCCTCCGCACCTGCTTCGCCCGGAAGCGTCCTGTACTGCTCCACGAGACGCTCTACGATGGCACGCGGGTAGTAACGTAGCAGGTTGTGGAGTACGTCGCTCCGCCCCTCCACGGGGTGCGAGAGTGAGCAGGGGTACCATTCTTCGGGCAGGTCACCAACCACGACGCTCGTTACGCCTTTCTGGCGGGGCTGGCGAGGGCGCCTGTGCGCTGCCAGGTCATCGGGTCAGGGGTAGTGGGAAGCCATGTCCCATCTAGGCAAGCCCGGAACGTCGTGTTTTCGATTCCGACTTTGTCGGTCTCGATGAAGTGGTCGAGCCTCGTGGGGGGAACGAGCGTCGGATCTCAGAGCGTTTCCAGGGTTGTGGGCAAGCGCCTCGTATTGAGGACAGGACTCAAAAATAGTCTTTGGGGTTGTGCTCCATGAAAGGAATACTTTATCCTGATCTGAGCGTTAGATGCGTACAGGATCGCGTTGGATTGAAGGATAGCCGGTTTTAGTGGGGATTTCTGGCCCTCGGGGAGGTGGCATATATGATGGAGGATCTGGTGAACGAAATGCACGCCTTTTGCGTGCGTTAACTATCTCTCATCTTGAGCTATTCGCGTCATTCACCGACCGGTAGACCAGAAAGCTGCACGTTCGCCGGATCACCTACAAAAAAAACCTCCATGAGGTCAGAGACACGGGTCACTTGCCTCCAAATTCTTCCGAATCCATTGAAATGCGAGTCATTGATCCTTAAAACCAAAATTCCCCTCGATCTTAGGTTCATCGCATCAAACACAGAAAGATGTCGATCCTGACTTCAGAGTGCTGTTGAGCAGCATATTGGGCTTGAGACCGAAGTTGGTGAGGAGATACATGCTGGGGGAACATTTATATTCTTCCTTGCGACCAACCCCGACGAAGAAGAAAGCGAGGCACACACCCCATGGAGATAGACCTTGACCGGAAACTTGGAGTTGCGCGTAAAGGATGACGGAGACGCGATATTTACGAAAAGGTTTGCATCATGTTAATTATTCAAAAGGGTTGAACAAAATATTGTATCTTTGACTTACGGATCCTCCGATGGCTCACCCAGACCAAGTACGTCCTGTGAAGGGATCCCTAACGATCGTTCAATGTCAACACATTATGTAAAGACCAGTGGCATGGGAAGTTGAACACACCAGCGGCCTGTCCTTGGTTAGCGGGTTGATAACAGCCTACGTTTCCCATGAGTCTCTTCACGCGAATGTGCTGTCATCACTTGCATATGGTCTCGTAGATGTACATAATCCTTGCCCTCGCAGAGGCAACCTTCTGGAAGCGGCTTCGGGTTCGTGAAACGTTGGGGCGGCAGAGCATTAAGGCACCTCTAAATGATTGGAATGAACCCCTTTGAGGGACCCGTACTTAGTGTGGACGACGACACGTACACCGCGCTGCAGGTCGTGGGGAAGGTGGGGCTCTGGGATTGCCGTTATTACGGGTGGATGGCAGTGTGAGACAATCTTCCAGTGACAGGCTAGTACCAGCGCCAGTGTTTTATCTGGTCCGGTTCCGTGCTGTTCCGTATATATATGATGTGATAGCCTCGTGAGATCGCCGATCGGAGACAGTACAACACACAGTGGCTAGCTGGAAGCGCTGACCTTCAAGGCATACTATGTCGTTGGTCGTGGTCGTAATACAATCTTCATGCGCCTTCAACGCTCAATCATTGATGACAGGGGCCATCATGAGATGCCATTTGCTCACGTAATAGGGCGTGAGTCTGTGACGTAACCAGAGGCAACTTTGGTGAAAACGACAAACATGACAACGCCATTCCGTGACGGTAAATCTCTAACAATTATTCAGACATCATGAACCTGAGACGATCTTATGTAAATACAGTATCTGCCACATAGTCGGTGAATCTCAATAACAGACAGGACCAAGGCCGTACAACATCATCGATATGCGCCGCACCAGAGACTACCTCTCTCGAGCTGCAAAGACACGCTCTCTAGTGAATGCTCCGGGCTCCAAGGGAGATGCGTGTACCCCTCAACTGCAATGTGACAATTCCGAACTACCAGAAATTGGAATTGATCCACCGCCACTCGATGAAATGTGAGCTCCAAATTCTAAGATATGCCCACTTGGTTCAATTCACGTTTGTCCAGGCAGTCACTGGAAAAAGAAATGGTGTTCGACGAGGAACTTAAGAGGCTACAGCCGGCTGAACAACTAAATTTTACTCTCATAGAAGTTGGTCTGCGGTACGCTAGTTGATTAACCCGAAGGCGCTTGTCCTGAAATTTCAGCCTTTGGAAAAATGAGCTTGTTTATGAATACCCATCGCGGGCAAGAGGAATTCACATTTTCAGCCCCCTTTTTTACAAAATCCTGAGTCACAGAGAAAGGTATTTCGGGTACTCCATGCATGTTTACTATACTCTCATCGGTTTCTCGTAGTCTGGATGCCGGATATCGAGAAGTTAGGAGTTGGTCCTCCAACCTTGATCTCTTCTCAAAGAAATATATAATCATTCCGATTTATGAAGAGTACCTCGTTCAAGGCCTACGTTTGTGTCGTTCACTCACCACTATATACCACAGGAATTACTGGTACATTGCTATCATTTATAAGCCTTGGAATAGTCTGGACAACCACCCACGGAAAGAAAAACCGGATGGTGCATCAGTGGGAAGGACTTATATATTTACGCTTGATCCCCTCGGACACGAACATGTCAAAACAATCGAGACCCTTCAGATATATCTTTCATTGGAGGCAAAGGACAAACACAATATCAGTAAAGTCTGTGATGCTGTCGGCCGGCGGGTGCAAGTATGGAGTGTTCTGTATTCACCCCGAAAGTATTTTCTCATCCCGGCATAGGTCCCTATTCAGCCGAATAGCATGGATTGCAGAATGTACCTTCTTCAATTTGCAAAGACTTTCATGAACGCCCCATCAGAATTCCTTTTCTGTGTACGTGAATTCGTCCAAATCTTTCCAGCTGAAGCAGAGTCCATCCATAGTCGGAAACTGCTACAGGAGGTGAACGAAATATGATTTGGCAGACCCGAAGGGTCTCGTTGTCCCGGATCATGCGGCGACCCCCAACGCCACATCCCTCCAAACGGCCACAACAGCAGTCGGATCCAGAAGACACACCCTCTGAACTAAGCACCTTGTCCTCCCTGCAACCCTCACCTCGCCCTGCAGCAAAACGGCGACGCCTCTTAATCCAGTCCCCACCCACCTCTCCTGAAACCGAGCTTTTTCCGATGCCTATAGGTGGTGTTGCCCAACCGTTTACATCTAATATGAAGCGAGTTGCAGTCCCGACTCACGTTGACCGGGGTAGGTCACATTTTCTTCACCGAGATCAAATAATTGAGGGTTCTTTTTTACTTAAGTGGAGGCCATGGATTCCGTCGTATGCCCTGAGTCAGATCAAAGTCGTTCACCAACCCTCCCACCCAGATTAGCGGTGCCTCGTTTTCACCCACCCACCCCACATGGAACGGAACTCGGACCTCCATCGGCCAATTTTCCCAACCCTTCACAGGGAAGGAGGAGTGGGTCCCGACAAGAGGATATGGAGAATGAGATCCTTGCGCTCAAGGGAAAATGCAACTCGTTGGAAGAGAAAGTGGAGAGGCTTACGACCGCTGTGACTTCTCTACAGTCACGGAGGAATTTATAGACCATTACTATTTACAGGCAATCTCACCTTGTATACCCCCCCTTGGTTTTGCTTATATCAACACTGAACTATTTTAGTGACATGCGCCATCTGCTGGATTGATGTTTCGTATACGCGTCGGGGCATGTGGGAAGAAGACAAGTCGTTTGAGAGGACGTACGCTGTGCTGGAGTTATAACCTAGAGCAGGAAAAATTTGCGATTTGCATAGGCCCTGCTTTCAACGGCACCACGACACTCACATCATTGGAGAAACAATCAAGAGAAGAGTGCCGTCTCTGTAGGATTCGACGGGTGCGTACCAGCCAGCGACAAGCGACAGCACCTTCCCCAGAACCAACGAGGATCGTTCGCGGCATTGCAAGTGCGGTTTACATAAATTTGAATCTGATGCAGAGGTAAGTATTGGCACAGCCGTCACCACTTAGCAGCGCGGTATATGATCAGGGGCCGCCGCTCGAGTCGACCATTGGCCCCATCTTCAATGGTATCGAAGCTGAAACCACTCTCTGAGTTGGTATTTAGCTGACAGCTGCTTGCGACGATTACCCCTAGTATTGATATGAGCGGTGATGTTAGCATGCAAGTGAGTCCCAAGAGGCGACGCACTGCGTCATCTCCGCCGAGGCACTCTCACGTAAGCTGACGAAGCACAACCTCTCGGAAGTCGACCCTACTAGCTGAGGGATGCGTCCAGGTCGTTATACTTGCAGACTCGGACTTCTGGGCCGAATGACGTCCAGTTTTTTACCAATCGTCATCTCTCAAAGACGTGTCACCGTTCGGGCTGTTGAGCACCTCAATGCCAATGTTAATGCACTCACCCACATCTCCAAGACACCACACATTTCTCAACCCGCTGGGGC